>JAJHUR010119623.1:0-37857 GCA_027495735.1 Lutjanus campechanus
TGTAGACACAGTGTACAAAGCACACTGAATAAGGGTTAAATAAATCATTCAAAGATAAATATTTTGGTCCGTTTACAACATTAAGCGTCAAATCATTACTATCAGAGAGATAACACAAGTGGTAAGCCGTTAAATTGTCTTGAAGCGTCTGCAGCACGCCATACACTCAGCAGTCATCTAGTAAGCAGAACTGATCAGAACAGGCACAGCGATTCAACACACAGTGAGAGCTGACGCCTTGAGGTAAATGAAAGGTGATGTGAGTGTGTATAGATTGTTTTGTCAGAGCGGAGATTCTGCAGATTCTCTGTAACGGGTGCCACGTTCGTTCTCCTTCCTCAGTCAGGCTGACATGTCGGAGACCCGACTGTGAAATAAGTTCAACAGCAGCAAGATTAACAGAGATATACCGGCAGGTGGGGAAGAAGACATAAATACAGGGAGGGCGAACCTTGAGCGAGCAGGTAACACCGACTGTATGAGAGGTTTGATTCCCACTGAGGTAAATGTTATCCTGTAAATGGTTTAATTTAAAAACAAGACACTAATTAACACATGACATGATGTTCCAGATGGATAGGCATCGATAAAATTAATAACTGTTATGACAGTGATGAGTAGCAGAGAAGAAGAGAGGGAAAAAACACGTGTAAGTCAAACAGGTTGAGCCAGACGCTGACCTTGATCACAAATACATTTTTTTTTCTATGTGGAGGAAAACTTCGGTTTTAGGATTATGCTGCCTTATTACAGGATAACTTACACCTTACACCAAAAGAAAAATGGCTGCTGGCAATTTTAACAGTGATGCCTAAAGGCACAATATGCTACAGACCAATAAATACAATAGAAAATATAAATACATGCTGCTATTCCTGCTTTATATTGTTGAAAACTGAACATCTCAGGCTGTTTTCTGTTTTGTAAACCCTAACACTGTGAACATTTTCAGGTTGTTTTGCTTCTTTATACTTACAAATGGGAAACATTTTGTGTTATTGTTATTTACAGGTTATTTTCCAATGCTTTTACTGGTCTGGCCCACCTGAAATCAAATCAGTTTGAAGTGGCCCATGAACTAAAATGAGTTTTACACTCCTGCTCTAAATCATCACTTATGACCTATTAGAAGTGTGTGTTGGTGTCTGTATCTGCACAGAACCCTGTCCTCTGCCTGCAATTTCTCATGTTTTGCTTTACTCGAGATGATTCTGGGCTTCAGCCTGTTTGGCAGTGGTGTGTAGCCCCCAGCCAATACAGCACACAGGTTTTGAGGTCAGAGCGCTATAAAAAAAACATTCAGCCTAACAGTTACATTGCTGTCTCCATCTCTCTCTTCTGCTGAGAGGTGCAAAAAGAGTTTTACACACTTCCACACACACAGGCAGAGCAGACTGAGCATTGCTTTGGCTGTTTTTACCCAAAATAAAGCCTGTTTATTTGTGTTTTTATAGCATAACTCCTATGAAACAATCACAAAATAACATTTTATTTATCTGAATCACTGCTTTGTTCTCGCTACCAGTGCTCACTCTCCTAATTCACACTCTATGTCTTGCACTCAATTATCCCTAACAACCTCTTCCTGTGACTTTCTGCTGCGCTGAATGGACATCACATAAAAACACTGATGTTTAAATCTGTCTGAACAATCAGTGCTGTTTTTTTTCTCAAGAAAACGATCTCTAAAGAGCCATGAACAAGAAGCTGATTTAACGGACAAAGATTTAGTAAAATATTACTTTGTGAGGAAATACAAATACATTTTGCCCGTCAAAGCAAATTAGATTGCCGTTGTAATGTTGGTGCACACAATAGTCTTGTGTAAAAACAGTGCTGAGGCTTTGACCTTCTACGGTCTCCACTTTAGTTCATTTTTAATACAGGAAAAAAGCAACAGTCAAGACCAAGACCTGCTCTTGTTCTTAGACAGATGGAACAAAATACATTCTGTTTCTACCTATAGACCTTTTTCATGGCAGCCATATTGATATGAAATAATTGGGTAAACACAAGTTTTATCAATGATACTAATTAACATCACATTTCATTTAGTGTAGCAGAGCCTTTCCCATGAGCCAACGTTGACCTAGAGGGAAATAAAACCTAGTCTCATCAGTAACACCAGAAGTGGCTGCTGTGGAAAAGGTCTATTCATCCTCAAACTGGTCCGGTTTTCATATGTTTGTCTTATAATCCCTATACATCTAGTCAAGTCAATTTTATTTAGATAGTGACAAATCATAGCGGAAGTTATTTCATACAGAGCAGATCCCCGATGTACTTTTCCAAATATTATTTAGAGAGACCCAACAATTCAGAGAGACCCAGAATCCGGGTGTGCAGCCATCTGCCACGACCTGTTGTATATGTAGCTTAAAACTCATCAAAACTTAGTTAAAAAGTGAATATTTTCTTTTGACATCTAAGTTACATTTTAAAAATAACTGGGATTACAATTACCAACTTTTTTCATTGACAATTTTAACATTTTTTTTGGATCAGTCCAAAAAATGTCTGATTTTTTGTTTGTTTTCTCCAAAGTCCAAACCCTAAACATATTAATTTTGCAATGATACAAAACAAAAAAGCAGAAAATTCACATTTAAGGGAATTAGAACCTGTTACTTTTGCTTGCCTGATGACTTTCAAAACAATTGACTAATGTGCAAAACTGTCAGTTACTTTTTATAGTACAGCTAATTATACAGCGGCAAATCAAAACAGATGTTATGCCAGGGGATTTTTTTTATACTGCAGGTTTAGACTGTACTGCTGCAACGATTAATCGCTTAATTGACTATTAAAGTAATAGCCAACAATTTTGATAATCGATTAATTGTTCTGAGGCATTTTTTAACAAAAAAAGGGCCAAATTCTCAGTGTTTAGGTTCTCAAATGTGAACATTTGCTGGTTGGTAAACTGAATATCTTTGGGCTGTGGACAAAAGAGGACATTTGAGCTTGTTTTGTCTGATCAAATGTTTAAAACCAGATTATATTAATATTACAATGATATAAAACAAAACAAAAAAGCACCAAATTCTCACATTTGAGAAAGTGAAACCTGTTACTGTTGCTGGCCTGATGACTGAACAATTAATTGTCGGGCAAAACTGTCAATTAATTTTTAATTGCTGCTGTAGTTCAACAATGATTAAATGACTGTATTTTACTGAGAAGCTGGTCCTAATTAAAAATCAGTCAATGAAATGCTGCAAAAGACCAAAACTGTGCTTACGGAGATGGTATTAACATTCACACTCAACAAACCACAACAGAGGATTTTCAGTCGTTCTGATGAGTTCAAATGTCATTCCTCTGACCAACAAATCCAAATCAACCTAATCAAACTAAAGACTTCATGTAAGACTGACTCAATAAAACCTGAAATAAATAAACTCCAAGACCTTTCCACTTGGCGTAAGCAAACATCTCGTACCATCTAGTCGCTGTGATGTAGCTGGATTACGTTTGTACATGACAACTTAATGCGTCTCTAGTATGTGTAGAGAAATTGGATTTCCCCTTCCCTCTCCAAAGCAGATTGCCAGGCGCATCACTTCCACTTGTCATATTTACATGCTTTAAAACTGCCAGTAAACATCCCGTCTCGCTTGTTCCCCATCCTGAAGCATTTCTGACAAGGATGTTACAATCTGAGCTGCCTGCCACCTGTTTGATTCAATTTATTTGTTTCCGTCGTGTCTAAATGCTTTATCTTTTTCCTCTCCATCGGATCACGAAAGACAAAGCGAGGTAGAAAGGGGGGTTTTTTGGAGTCATGTGACATGAACGATGCGGAGAGGACATCACATGGGATGAATCATGGGACTGTGATGACGGCGGTTGCACTCATGCCCTGGAATGGGAGGGTTATTTCGAGCTCTGCCTTTAACCTTTCCATGCAGGTGCTGAGATTTCTGACCTTTACACCACACGGTTCCCCGCTGCCTCTGAGTGCTTCTGATAGTTATGGAGTGGAGCTCTCCTGCATGTGTGTGTGTGTGTGTGTGTGTGTGTGTGTGTGTGTGTGTGTGTGTGTGTGTGTCGAAAATGCACTTTTATTGTTTACGAGTGTGTGCTTGTGTAGTCCGACTGTACGACCTTGTGTGTGTGCATGTGTACTGCGAAGCCATGCCGGCCTCGTGCAGGAAACTCGATTTGACACGAGCATAGTGAAGATTACCTGTGTCCAGACAGTTATTGCCTTACAGACAATAAGAACCGCCATCACTCACTTTTAAAGGTCAACATGCTGAAACAAGGGGCTCTGCCGGGCCGGAAATAACCTTACAAAAGACCCACAGGGGAGAGAAAGGGGGGAGAGAGGGGAGGTGAAGGTGAGGAGAGACGGAGATAGAGAGATGGTGGGTGTCTAACCCCAACACAGCGGGCGTCTATCAACCTACTGACCTCCGACCTGGCTTTACCTCCACCTCTCTTTGTCTCCCCTTACATCCTGTGGTCAAGTCAAAGCTAAGGATTTTCCCATCATTCCTTGTGATTTCTTACCTTTTATGTGACTGCGTTTTCAGGAGGGTTTTACCTCAATCCAGTGCTCTGATATTGAGGATTTAAAGGTTCGGATTCTAGCCTGTTTTTCATATTCCTACAGCACAGCTGAACAGTGCACTCTGCATCCAAATAAGCCCTATATAAAAGCTGGAATCCATCAAATATTTTTAGAAAATATCTTAATTTGCATGGTGGAGTGATGAATGCAAATTTACCTGAGCTGGATTTTTTTTCTATGTGCAAAAATTTTGTGAAATTGCTCTGGATATCATCTTTCCACCTTCTTGTCTGACAAAGCAGAGCCAGTGCACCTAAAATGACACAAGTTCAACATCGCAAGCATGTATTTAATATAAATAATGCACAGTTAGATTTTGGTTTTAAATTAAATTTGGTCAAAAAAAAATCCAACTGACGGTTGAATGGCCCTGACTAAATGTGTCACAGTAAGGCACATCTTTGTCTTTGAATTTCTATCTTGCAAATTTTAATTTTCAACCCCGATTCCAAAAAAGGTGGGACGTTGTGTAAAATGTACATAGAAATAGACAGCAATAATTTGCAAATACTTGTCATTCATATTCAATTGAATACAGGACAAAGACTAGATACAACTTGATTGTTTTGTGTAAATGTAAACTCATTCTGAATCTGATGCCTCCAACACTTTTCAAAAATGTCTGGACAGGCAAATGCTCAAAAACACCTGTGTGGAACGTTCATCGTTCAGAAATGCCACAGGCTTCTCGGGGCCTAATCAGACAGACTGACGCAAAGTGGACAAGTGTGCTGTGGTCTGGTGGGTCCACGTTTCAGATTGTTTACAGAAATCATGGGTGTTGTGACCTCCAGGATACAGAGGAAAAGGACCATCCAACAATAACTTCAAAAGCCAGCATCTGTGATGGTATGCAGGGGTGTAAGTGCCACATCCCCCATTAATGCTGAAAGGTACAAACAGGTTGTGGAACGACATATGCTGCCATCCAGACAACGTCTTTTTCAGATACGTCCCTGCAGGACAACGGCAAGACACATTCTGCATGTGTTAGGATAGTGTGGCTTCATAGTAAAACGATTAAGGTACTAGTCTGGCCTGCCTGCAGTCCAGACCTGTCTCCCACTGAAAATGTCTGCCGCATTATTAAATAAAATAATACAACAACAGACACCCCAGACTGGCTCAGCAACTCAAATCAGATATCAAGCAAGAATAAGAAAGAATTTCACTTTCAAATCTTCAGAATTAGTGTCCTCGGTTCCCAGATACTTACTGACACTTCAGTAAATTAAGTTTTCACCCAACAGCAACACAACTAACAGGCTGTCATCTTCAGCCTGCACAATTTTGCTACAATAGAGACAAAAGTACAGTTTTTTTTTTTTTCAAACCCAACACGGCTCTGCTTGCTCATTAACTGAAACTTCTGTGTGCTATTTGTTTGTGTCACTCTACCGTTAACTCATTTGTTGCGCTGCGCAATAGAAATACAAGTTCCCCTGGTTTAATGAAGCACAATGTGGTATTTTTGACATCTAGCGTACCTGGAGCACAGTGGTTTGCAATAATAAAAAAAAAGAAAATCAGAAATGGATCCACTTTTAAAAAGCCAATACCAAACATTACAAACACCAAGATCAGTCAAATATTTGAAGACCACCATGTGAAGTGCGATGAATGACTGAATGAATAAATAAATGACAGAACGCAGCAACTTAAAAAAGAAAATTTAATTAAAAAAAAATATTCTCCCTTTTCTGTTAGTACTGCTCATATCAGAGCAACATTTGTTCGTACCAAAATACACAGTTTCCTGCTCCTCCTACCACCCACCCACATACATGCACGCACACACACAGATACACACAGCCATGCAAAATCAATATGTCTTTCAGCAGGTTGCTGTTGTGGCTTGAATGTGAATAAACAGTCGTATATTTCAGCTGAGGATCGATGGGTGTAGACAGATGAATGGCATACAAAGACACCTCTGAACAGGACAGAAAGACCTGCGTGTGTGTGTCTCTCTTTCTCTCCGTTACTCAGTGTCTCTCTCCGTCCTGTCTCCAACTGGTCTCTCAGAGGATCAATAGGTGTGATGGATTAGTGACAGGTACCACACACTGGAGACACACGCTATCAAACAACAGCACTTCCTATCCAGACCCATTTCAATCACTCTCTGCCAGTCATAACTTGTTTTCTCGCCGCCGTTAAGGCCGCCGCCCTGCTTCACACTCCGCGATCGGCCGCTTGATTTCTGCCTCCGACACAAACATTTAGACACACGCTCGCACCTCGCACTCACACAAAGGTTCAACCCCTGACATTTGAGTGTGTTTTTGTGGAGTTCGCCGCGCTGTGTGTCTGTCTATCAGAGGACGGCAGTGACTTTTCAGACAATGGCCTGCCGACGCTAATCGATTGTATCTGTGGTGCCGGGTGACAGTGGCGCAAAGGTCTGGGGTTTACAGCTGTGGACTCCAGACTGTCTTCCATACCAACACACACACACACACACACACACACACACACACACAATGACAAGACAGGAAGGTATTTCATATGCACAAGATGTATAGATGCCTCAGTTTGACAGATGTGCATATTTGAAAGCTGATGGACTGTTGATATTTTTGCAATTTGTAAAGATTTATTTCTATGGAATAGTTCAACCCAAAATCAAAAATACATATTTTTCCTTTTACCTGTAGTGCTATTTATTTACCTAAATTGTTTTGGTGCAAGTGGCAGAGTTTCAGAGATGTCTGCCTTCTCTCCAATATAATGAAACTGGATGGCACTCGGCTTGTGGTGCTCAAAGCGCCAAAAAAACCCAAACATTTGAAAAACTCAACAGCAGGTTCTGTAGAAAGAAAATAGTTCCTCCATTCCTTCACAACAAGGTCTGTAGATTATCTTGAGTAACCGGGTCATGATTTCTGGAAAAAGATAGTGCTGTTGAGTTTTTTCAAACATATTTTTTGGTGCTTTAAAGACAACAAGCCATCTAGTTCCATTTTATTCAATTGAAGGCAGACCTCTCTACAGCTGATATCTCCAAAACTCAGCAACTTGTCCCGAAACAATCTGGATAAAAAGTTCTACAGATAAGAAGAAACGTGTAATTTTCATTTCTTTCAATTCGATTTAATTTTATTTGTATAGTGTCAACTCATAACAGTTATCTCAACTTATCTCGGGGCACTTTCCATAGAGCAGATCTAGACTGCACTCTGTGTCTGATCAGGCCCCAAATTGCACTTTTGGTCTCCTCTCACATTGGTTGTAATCAGTCACCTTGAAGGCTGCAACTGGTGATTATTTTCACATTCCATCTGCTGATTGTTTTCTGCATTAATCGATAAATGCTTTAGTCAGAAAATAGTAGCGCATGCCCTTCGTAATTTCCCATAGTTCAAAGTCATATCTTCAAATTGCTTTTTTTTTGTCCAACCAATGGTCCAAATCCTAAAGAAAGAGAAAGCTAAATAGTTTAGTGTAATTTAACAAAGGAAAGGACCAAACTCTCGCATCTGACAAGCTGGAACCATGACATTTTTGCTTAAAAATTACTTAATCTGCAACTATTTTTTAAGTCTCTGTTGATTATACTTGGCAGTTAATAATTGTTTTAACACTTAATCACATTATACTCGGCCACTCATTTTCTGAGATCTGGGGATGTGGTGACATCAGCAACCACCACCACCCACACCACACACAAACAAATCATCTGAGCTAATGATATTCATATGGCTCACACCAGGTGCTGGTGTTGCTATGCCCTAATGGCTGAAGAACACAAAGGCCTGTTTGAGGCTGTCACTTTGATCCTGGCAGCTCGGGGCTCCTGTGGCTCTGCTGCACTAAAACCTTTATTAGCCATATGCTGGGGACATCAGAAACAAGTCAATCAGCATTTACATCAGCACAGAACGGGACTCAAATCGCGGCAGAACCCACGACGACGCACATAAAACGTGTTGCCTGACCTATATTCACTTGCACGACAGTCCAGAAGAAGCGCAGCTCTCTCCAAAACTTTCCAGAAGTCATTCAAAGGTAACGTCCACCCTGAAGGGGGTATTACGTATTCTAAATTAATTGCTTAAAACTTGAGTACGTTGAAAACATGGCTGGGAGATATTGTACATCCTCATATATAGTATGCCATTTAGTCCTACAGGACAGAGGGAAGATCTAACACTTTGAATAACACTTTTAAGTTCTGAGACTTACTTACAAACAGCTATAAGTGACAGTTCATTCCCAACGGGAGTCATCCTGAGTGTTATTTTTGTCCTTTTATTTACATACTCAGTTCAGTCTCTTGCACTGGGCTACATTTTAAATATCCCAAAGATTAACATAATCCAAGATCAGCAAGAAATTAGTGAGGGACTTTACAGCGGCTCAAATGTTTCTTTCCAATCACACATCTCTTGTTGAAAATACAGATAGTTTTTTGGCATTTCTGTGTCACTTTGAGGCTGCAGCAGTTTGTGCGTTCTTATATTTATACACTTATGTGGAAGGTTTGTCCTCACAACATGAAGAAAGCGAGCCCATTTTTGTTTCCTGGTGCTGGAACCTTTTATAAATGTTCCACTTGGAGCCCTGTCAACAAGTTCTACCTCAAACCTAACATAAAAGGTTCTACCTAGAACCATGTATGAAAGGTTTCATCCAGAACGCCCTATACGAAGTTCTACAGAGAATCCTTCTATTGTGTAATAGTTCCACCCAAAACCCTCTCTGGGGGTTCTAACTAGAACCTTTCCACCTTCTAACTGTAGTAACAAGAACCCAACCAAGGGGTTCCACCGAAAACCTTTTTATATTCCAAGGGATTTTTTCTAGAACAAACTCAAGGGGTTCTGCCAAGACCCCTTTTATATTTCAAGGGTTTTATAGAACTCACCCATGGAGTTCTACCGTAAGCCCCCTTTATATTAGAGTACAAAGAACCTTGAAGAAAGAGTTCTTGAAGGATTTCAACAATCTTTGAATAATTCTTTATTCCAAAAAGAGTTCTTTGAATGAAAAGGATTGTTGATGGAAGCCTCAGTCTGACAAAGAACCACTGACAAACCCGTTATTCAAAAAAGGGTTCTTCAGGAGCAAACGGTTCTGGTTCCGGGTATTCCAAGGGTTTTATTGAGAACACATTCAGTGGGAAAGAGTTCTTGAAGGATTTCATATACTTTTTAAGAATTCTTCCTTTTTTCCAAAAGAGGGTTCTTTGGATGAAAAGTCTTACAAAGAACCGTTGACAAGCCCTTTCTTAAAAAAAAAAGGGTTCTTCATAAACGAATGGTTCTGGGTAGAGCCCGTCAAAAAGAATCCTTTTGAAACTCTTTTCTAAAAGCCTGCAGTTTATCTCGAATATACCCAAGGGGTTCTACAGAGAACCTTTTTACATTTTAAAGGTTTTATCTAGAAGCCACCAATTGGGTTCTGTTGAAAAACCTTCTTTATTATGGTACAAAGAACCCTTGACGAAAAAGTTCCTCAAGGATTTCAACAATCTATCTCAAAAAGGATTCTCTGGATGAAACTGATTCTTAATGGAACCCTTAGCCTTACAAAGAGAAAAAAAGGTTCTTCAAATGGCAAATGGCTCTGTTTAGAGCCCTTCAGGAAGAACCCTTTAGGAACTCTTATTTTTAAAAGTGCAGATTGCATGATTACTGGCTTATTATGATGGGCACTGGATTATGACGGAAAACACGCATTCACAGCCCTGAGTCACAGACACACAGACGAGGTGGCGAGGACGCACTGAACGATGGAGAAAGGCGGAACAGAAAAAGGAAAGAAAAAGAGACATGGAAGAACACAGACGCGATAATAGAAGTCCCTTGATATCTCTAATGGGCAGCTGATTAGAAAGCAGAAGCACCAAAACAGGTAATTCTTCTTCTTATCGTCAGCACCAATAGTCGGGCTCACACTTATCTCCATAATGACTCCAACTATAATTAATGAGCCTTTTGAGAGTACAGTGACTTGTGCTGAAACGGCACACAAACAGGTGCACACACACGCACACACACACAAACACAGATTTGACTCCATCTATTCACAGGGGACTTCAGTAATGATGGTAGATTGAACATAGCTGATGGAACTTCTCATTCTATTCAAATCCTTTTTTTTTTCTTTCCTCTCTCGATCATTTAAAAAGTCTGTCCAAGGACAAGTAGCAGCTTGAACAGAGCTGGCCTCTGATTTCTGATCCGACAACATAAGGATGGAGCATTAAGTCTTCTCAGACGTCAAGGATCCTGAATGCAACGCCGGCGAGCCCTGACGATGTCGCCGTGTCGTGTGAGAGGGTTTTCAGACATCCTTTGAATTTCCTCCATGGTGGATATCAAAGGGCAGAAGCATCAAGCACCTCACAGCGTGATGACAGGTGTTCTAATGAAAGCTCTAATGAAAGCCAGAGAAGGTAGAAGGGAGCAGTGGGCGCAACAGGTACAGCCGAGTTCAAGAGCGCTGGACATACGTCAAGGACTCATGTGACTGAATGATTTATTTCAATAGAGAGGACGGCTTGATATCACATGGAAAACTTACACCAGTGGCATAACAAGCTAGCTGCAGCTGCAGTGAATGGGTAGAACTATAATAGAGAGAGGAAACAAATGATTAGGGAGGTCTGGATCAAGTTTATTTGGTCCCAGTCCCAATCTGAGTCCTTAAATATAGGGTATCAAACAATACTGTGTCCAATCTAATTATTATATATACCTAAATTATCACTAAAACCAGTTTTTCTGCAATTAAAAGCCTGTAGTCACATAAAAGCTAGATAAATTCTTGGTGTCTGTCATATAATGCGCATGCAAACTGAATCAATTCAACAATATAATCTATCTATATTGTTATTGTCATCTTTCAGTTGCGGGCGTATGTGTGTTAATGTCTCAGTCAGAGGTGGGGGATTTGAGTCACATGACTTGACATAAGTCAGCTTTAGGGTACATCCACACTACTACATTTTTCTTTTAAAACGGCATTTCCCAGACAGGGGGTTTGGCCCTGTCTAGTTCTACACTGAACACTAACAGCAGGCCAACCAAAGCTATGGTGCATCAAAACATCCATTATTTACTTAGCACTTTATACTTTATTATCCGTTCGCCCAGACTCTGCTCCGAGGTGCTGGGAGCCAAACCCAGCAGGTTTGGTCTCAGAGGCTGTTTTGATCCTGGTCTGGCCATGTTCACAGGTAGCGCTCAGTCTGAGAAAACTCAGCTAGTAGGACCGCTCTCCTTTCCTACATTCACCACTTCAGCTGCACGATGGGGAGTCGTAATGACGTGACACTTTTGGCTACTGTAAACGCCAATCAACGTCTGTGACAAATCCCTCTCTAGCTGCCCAGAAAAGTTTTTACAAAAAACACATAACCAATTAGCACTCTGCTAGCCATTTCATGGGAACTTTAATCTGACATGCCTTACTTTTCCTGAACTACAAGGTGTCTCAGAGTTCGGAGCTTCTTCCCTCACAGGTGATTTTTGGTTCGGTACTGACACCAGCTGTAGAGCACACTTCAACCAAACAACAGTCAGTTACCACCTTCACACTGTTTCTCTTCTTTTTTGCCTTCAGCATTCTGTAAAAACTTTTGCCTGAATTCTTTCTGAATGTTTGTCCAGTCAAACACACAGCATCTAGTGTTTTTTTTTTCTTTTTTTGCATCCCAGGGAGTGATCACAGCAACAATACTTTCATCTGACGTCACATCCTCTATATTCTGGTAAGAAATAAACAAGGCTAATTTGAAAAGAATTCGCAAATGTCTGGAGGAAGTGACTAAAACAATGTATTGCTGCGTCCTAACAAATTGCTCCATACAACAGGCTGTCACAACAGCACGTCCCCCACAGCTCCTCGTGTGCGTTCTGCTACCAGAACTAATGTAGCATCCCTTCAAATCGAGGGCTCCACGGGTGAGTTGATGAGTAAACCTGCACAGTGATAGGTCCACTGCTGTGTGTGAGATTGGAAAGGATAGAGAGGACAGGGTTCTTGTTCAAACACGGAGACACATACTGTTACTTTGTCACACACACTCCCACTTTGCTACCGCCAACCTGTGGCTTTGACACTTGGCTTGGCGTTTATGGCCGGGGCCCCACAGTTACTCAATCTCCAGTTAAGGCAAGTTTGCAGGAGAATGGCAGCCGTGCAGGAGGTGAACAACTTGGCTTTACGACTGGAAGTGAAATGGCATGTGGAGTTATTTTCCACCGCAGATGTAATTGTCTGTAATTGTGTATGTGTTTGTGTTGGCGTGTGTTTCCTGGCCGCTTAAAACTGTACAGTCAGAAATTTCTTTTGATAAGTTTGATACAATTTTCTCTGCATGTCTGTGTTGTTTGGAGTCGGGGGACTATTGCATCATTACCTTCATCTGGACACACAACACAAAAAACAGAGTGCAGGGACTTCACACCATGCGCTTACCAGCTGGCATTCACCAACTCCAGGGAAGCTGCTTGTGTAGTACAGTTTGTTACTTGACTGTGCGCGAAACTGATCTAAACTCAAAGTTGCCCTCAAGAGAATGCCACTTTTTTTTTTTGACAGGAGTTTTCTAACAAAAACCTGTGTTTTGAGAACATTCACTGCCTGTCAGAGGCTCTGAAAGGTTTGCAGCTTCAGCTTCAAGTCAGCTTGTTACAGTGGATTGCAATGTTGACCCAGAGTCACAGCAATGATTAAGAAAAATACCCCCCACCCCCAAAAAAGAAAGAAATCAATAGGTGGTCTGACACTTAAATTTAATATAGATATCTGTCTGGGAAGGGAACCTGAGCACAACTGAGTACCAAACTCTGTACTTTTAAGGGTACCAACCAAATTATGTCAGTGCTACCTGATACCGCCACTCCTTAAATCAGTCGGTGCCAAATTTCAGCACCTGGGACGACACCTGGGTGAGACAGTCTAGAGTGAAAGGGTGAGAGAGCATGGGTGAGTGCGGTTACACTTTTCAAAACTTGACGCAGACTCACTGCTAGGGCTGTTAATGATTAATCATTAATCAATTAATCACTGTTAAGAATTTAGCTGATTAAATCGATAATAAATTGTATAGAAATGGCAGTAACTGCACCTAATTTGACATTGTTTCATCTGGCAGAGGATTTCTGGTGAATAAGGAAGCCTAAACTTAAACTTAAAATAAACAACAACAAAAAAAAGAAGAAGAAGAAAGAGAGGTGCATGGTTGCTGCCACTGGCTGACAAGAGATCACTCGATTTAAATGGTTTTCCCAACACATGTCATTATGTGTTAAGTAGGGCTGAAATGGAGCCACAAACCGCAGCGTTAAATGCCCTGGTGACAGACTGACAGGCCGGAGGTTGACATTTATAAGTTTGGACTTTTTTTTTCCAACTGAAATTTTGCTATTACAGAGAGAGTAAAGTATTTTAAAAAAGGCAGCTTTGGGTACAGGTACAGAATTCCATATCATCTATTTAATTTTCTTGTTGTCGCCATGGTTTGTGCATCTCATGCAATGCCTGTTAGGAAGGCATTATACAATTATTCTGTAAAAATGGCCAAATATTTGATACAATAACAGAACAAAGTTACGGCCCCTGGTGCAGAGTTTAAGTTGAGAGAGAACATCTTGCATTTGAGGGCTTGCTGCATGCGTATGCAAAAGTCAAAAGGAGGATATAACTCAGAGAAACACAAGAGGAAATAAGAGACGGAAAAAAGGCTTGACGCCACAGGTTGTGAGTGTGTTGCTGATCAGACAGAATGTAGGTTTGCACTGTTTTAAACAAATGCATTGTGGGTTTTTGGGGTTTTTATTGCCTAAATGTGCAATAAATGTCTATGACACTTCTTGACACAGCACATATGAAAGCTACTCGCAGTTAATGAGCAGGGAGTTAAAGCCATTTTTGTTTGGTGTGGACTCGATGTTAGACACACATCGAAGGGAAGGGAAGTTGCTAGCAGCAAATCAAGGCTGTGATTAAAGGGGGAATGAACAACTCTATAGACAAATCAGAGCCAAAATAGAAGAGGAGGCAAACGATTGAACTGTTGAAAAAAATGATTAAATCAAGACAAAAGAGAGATAATTTAAAAAACACAAGTTGAGTTTAAGGTGTACACTTCATGTGAGGTATCAAGGTAAACGTGCCAGTCTGAAAACATGCTTTTGGGAGTTTTCTCACAACATTTCCTGAGTTTTTTTCTTCTTTTTCTGCTCACTGCCCAAGGCCGTTTCACTCCATCAAAAAATAAAAACACACAGCTGATACAATCATGACCGTCCCGGCTTGATCGCGAGGGAAAACATTACATTTCTGAATTCTCACATAGGACCAGATCAATTGTGCAGCTGCCACAAACCAGTAGCGGCTCTGTCTGATGTTGAAAGTCCATATGATGAAAAGACACTGACATCATGTGTCATCAGCCTGAGCAGAGAGGGCAGCTTGTCTGCTGGTTGCTGGTCGAGTTAGTAGCAGCTCAGGTGTGAGATGTGCAGAGTTGGAACAGATGCTTCCACTTTAATTATCTCACAAAGAGCTAACTTTGCTGTGATGGAGGAGACGCCAACACAGCTGGGTCCTGATGGATGCCAGGGCACAAATAACACAAGGCCACAAACACACACAAACAATCACATGTTCCACGTGTGCGGACCCCGTGCTAAGATATATTCAAATATATTCTGATCTGTCAAACGTCAAGTGAGCTAATCTGGGAGATGGGATTTCTGGCACTTGTGATGAAGAAGAGAAGGAATCTGGAACATAATGAAAATATTATCCAGGATTGTTATTTTAACCAGAGGGGGAGCGTGAGGGCTGGAAAAGGCAGCGGCTGCTGACTGTCAGCCAATCCAAGAGCCAGAAAAAGTTGTCAAAGTCAAAGCTGAATGATAAAATGTCAGTCAGTTTTCATCATGAATTTATCACTCAAATATTTTTAAAAGGAGAAATCTGGAATATATATACTGTAACAAATGATAGAATTACCACGTTTCACGTTATTTAGAGTTCAAATGAATGCCAAATGTTCTCTGAATGAGTAAGTGTCTGTTTAGCCGTAAGAAATCATTAATAGTCTTTTAGAAGGAGTGGATATTTTTAACAGTTGAAATGAGCAATATGTTAATTGAGTCTGGCAGTCACTGATCTCCAACTTTTTTTTTATTTTCAGAGCAGTGGGATTTTGTTTTCAGGATAACAGGCTTAGCTTTACACTGACAGATATTTGAGAGTTATCAACAGCTGATCAATCGAGACTGTGGGAGGAGGGGGCGGGGCTAACAACTCGCTTCAACTGTAGATTGTATATTAAATATTTAATTTAATATACAGTCTATGGCTCCAACTCGCTGTTTGCCCTGCAGTACACATTTTTGGACGCACAATCATGAACCTAGATATTGCTCAATTAGACTAATCAATTGTTTTGGTTCATGAAATATCAGTAAATTGTTAAAAAAACACTTATTGTGGGCGTGGCTGCTCCCTCTCTCTCTCTCCTGGTTCCCTGATTATGCTCAGTTCAGCTCACCTGGTCCCTGCTGCACACCATCCACCAAAAGTACAAAAGTACAAAAACACCAGCGTGCTTCTCTCCAGTCCTCATCAGATCATTGTTTCAAAGCAAGTGGTAGAGATTCTTCAGGCCCTTGAATTTTGGATGTAAATTTACTCTGTGTTCTTCCTTGGAAACTAATCCTGTTTCTCCCTGTGCCTCAGGATCACATCCTGCCAACCCACCCGCCTGCCCTCCTCCCAGCCACGCTCCCTTCCAGTCAGCAACCCCCAGCCTCGACTATTTTCCCTGCCAGCAGCTCACTCACCTCTGCCTTCGCCACCAGGATCCCCGCCTCATCTTTTTACAATAAAACACTTTTCTTAGCACCACTTCCCTGTCGGAGTCCTGCATTTGGGTCCATCTAAAGTAAAACCGTAACAGTACTATACAGAACTTTGGCCGCCCATGAAATCTAATTGGCCAACCCAAGTGCCACCCCACTGTCCTCAAGAATGATTCAGTCCATTCTGTCCAGTGAGAGGCAGGACCTCAGTTTTCTTTTGACTGTAGCCCACTTTTATTTTTTTTTACAAGTGTAATTTAATGCACTTAATAAAATAATGAATAAATTAATAAATTTAAATAATAAATCATAAAAATTAAGTGCGGAGGATGAATTTAGGAGTCTCACAGCCTGAGGACAGATGTACAATGGAAGTACAATTTCCTGCTGAGGACTTAAAAAATAAAATATGTAAGCTTTATATTATATTTTTAAGGTGTCACTCTGTTATGCTGTGACTAGGAGGACCATTTAGCTTTGAAATACAAATTTTAAACAAAGAAATAAACTGTAAGATGCTGTAATGTTAGTAATTTAAGGTGAGGGATGTAAAACAGTCATCCATAACAAAATTATATGCTTATTGTACATAAACTATAACATCTATGGGCCTGAATAAACTAAAAGAATGTCCCATGCATAATTTATTACTTTTTTTTTTGGTGTCATATACAGATATGCAATAATAACAGCTGGGTGATCATCAGAGCACTATCCCTGGATCTGACAGCTTTCTCTTTGACCTCTCTACTTTCCCAGTATAATAACTAATTTCACTGTATAATCCAACACATTGTGGGTAAAATATATATACAAGTGTGACAGTGGAATATTTCTGTTTAAATTATTTCATCAACTAAACTAAACTAAGCTGAAAAACCTGGAAAGAACCTCTAAAGTGCCATTCGAGGGTGAACGGGTTCTTTGAACAGAAATGTTGCTGTGTAGCAGAGGAAAGCAACAAATCTTCACATTTCAGAGGCTGAAACCAACAATTGTTTGTTGTTGTTTTTTTAGGGCGACTCAGCAATTATTCTTTTCAATATTGCTCTGAGAAAATATTTTAGAAGTCTGTGTTATATTCCATCTTATCGAGCTTTTTATATTCCCTCAGCCAAATGATAATGCATTCGATGTCAAAACTGAAAATACAGCTATTTTTGCAAAAACATACTGCCTATTATCACCTGCCATATCCCCCTTTCTTCATGTATTACACGTAAATTAAAAGCTCATTTTCAATCTAATTAAAAGCCTGGATCAGTTCCTGCATTCGGCATATTGTTTCACCAAAGAGGACTAGGTTATCGTTGCTTGACTGCCAGAGCTTTTGCATTCCCGTCTGATCTATCATACAAACAAACAAATAAGATGATTTACTGTGTTCATTCGTGTGCACCTACATGCACAGCAGAGACGTATTTGCTGAATTTTAGGCCTATTATCTGATAGAGGAATTAGGTGATTTGACTTGTTTCCTAATGATGCTCTCAAATCATATTCACTGACCTATATTCACAGCGCACTCTGGCATGTACAGTAGGTTTCAAACAACTGTAATACGTTGCAGTGGCTGTTGATTATGTTTGTCATTTACAGTGACTTGCTCACCAAACATTCAGAGGGAGAAAACCATTTAGATTACCAGCTCAAACACAATGCAGCAGCATCTCCATCCCTGTTTTGGCTTCATGAGATAATGCTCAGATGATACTGGCTTGTGCTCTGAAATGAATTTTAGCGCTACGAATGGCAGAGCAAACTCCACTGGGGATAGATACAGTGCATAAACAGGGTAAAGGATGCAGGGACTGAATGTCTCGTGCAATAAGCGGTACATTTTCTCGTGTGCTGTGTTCGCCTTATTTTCAAAGCATCAACCACTGGCATTACACTAAACACAATTCTTGAATTAGAGAAATACTGCCAAATGCACTCAAGTTTATTTTCAAGAGCTATGAATAAAGACCAGTGGATTATAACGAGGGTAAGATCCACCAATTCCACTAAACTCTACAAATTTGACTGGATTTTAGTCCTGCTGTCTCCTTCGAGCCCGACCAGCTGGCTATCAGTGATGATCTGTCATTGAACTTGAGCTTTACAATGACTCCATCTATCCAGACAAAGAGATGTCACATGTAAATACTATTCCAATAACGTATGTCCACAACCAAGGCCATATGTCATATGTTCACAACCACGGCTATATGCACCCTAACTGGGAGATACAGCTCATAAATAATATCTCAATATTTTTAGGGCATTACGCAATACACAATATATATCTCAATATGTGTACACGTTTTCTCTAAAATAAATGAGTAAATTCTCAAATAGTACAAACAAATAATGATCTTATAGAAGACGATTTATTGCACACCCTTTATGAAAACAGTACACTCGACACTGACGTCTTTGATTTTGCCCGTTTAATTGTTTGATGACATCTTTAAAGAAAAGAAATCACACAATATATGGACATGCTTATGATCATTTTTGCTGACCTCGATAAGTAGATAATGTAATTATCATGACAGGCCAGGTAGAAAAGCCATAAATAACTTTGCTGCATCAAGTGTAGCTCCTGTATTGGCACTGAAACATAAACTGTGTCCCACAGAATTACACCAATCTGAACATAATTCACACAAATGTCTCCAGCCCCCACACCAGTGTGAAGCTGCAAGAAACATTATGTAAGTTATGAATTAAAAGCAAAACAACACAGATACTGGAGGCCATGATCAAATGTATGTCGACTGTTCTGCTCCGTTTTTCAGAGATGTTTCACATCATTACCCTGTCTACACTCGCTGACTTATAGCTCACCTCATAATGTGACAACGTTGTGACACAATAAGAAATGAACTTTGTTGTTCTCTGTCAAATGCATCATTATCCTAAAATACAATATGTCTGGCAAACAATGCTTCTGTTTGTCTTGTTTTGGTTTCTAACAATGCCTGCAGTTTTGCAATATGGAGCCTTCCAAAGCTCCCCCTGTAGACTTGTTGTTGTTTGAGGCCGAGGTTGGGCAAGACAGCCCTGGACTGAATGTTTACATAAATGAGCCAATTTAGCTGCATTTCAGAGAACTGGACCGACTGGCAGACTGACTGGCTGCTTTAACCACACACAGACAGACACGGATGGACACTGACAGAGACTCACAATAAATCACATAACAGAGTACAGAATCCAACAGTCCAGTGGGCCCTGTTAGCAAATTACCAAGTGGCAAAGATGCAAAATAAGATATCTTTATTCAGCGGTCATGGCAGTGGAGGTCATGGTATTCCCAGAGATTTCAAGTTGAAAGAAGACAAATCAAGGGGTTGAGAGAAAACAGGCAACGAAGGAAAACAACATGAGCCATCAGAAATAATATGAAAGACAGACAGAGAGGAAAACCTTTTAGAAAACAGAGGCTGTGCTGCTGGGGTTGAGAAATCCTGATGTTTCTGGTTGTTAGTGTCACTGTCAGCTTGGCCTGGCATGAAAGAAGAGCGAGGGGCACAGCACCAGCAAACCAAGCCAGGCCAGGCCATGACAGGCCAATGACCGAGGTAGAGAACAGGCGAGAAAGATGACAAAAAGCCGGAGTAAACTGAAATGAGCACAAACACTCAACACACACACACACACACGCACACACACTGATTGTGCCAATCCGGTGCCAGTAAATTGCTCTGTGCTGGAGAGCTTAGGGAGGCATCAGAGAGCCTGGGCAGCATCCTGCTCTGAGCTGCACATCCCAAGCCGACTGAATGTGGATGCTTGGCCCAGTCGGCTGGATCAGCCGCTAATACACAGCCTGGGACCAGGGAATTACTGAGTAAGCACTGAGCCCCATGCAGCCGCTAGCAACACGCACGCACTAACACGCACGTGCACACAAAGGGGGGGCATGCCTGGTCACAGGAATGCGCGGCATGCTTGCAGACTCTCCTGCCATGAAAACAGACAAAGGTGCAGCCAGATACACTGTTGTACATCACCAGGGATGCTATGGTTGGGCAGTATGGCTGGAATTCATATTACATTATAAAAGCAATTTTTCTTCTTCATGTCAATGTACATCAAGGTTTGGCTAATTTACGCTGAAGTGCATAATATTGTCAAGGAGGGATGTAACGATACCAAAAACTCACAAGTCTAAAAAGTTTTTTATGTAAGGACTGCCCAGGGCAATTAAAACACCATGTTGGGCAAGTAAATCTGGCAAGTGGTTAAAAAGAATTAAACTATGAAACTATTTTGATAATTGATTAATCGTTACAATAACTTGTCATGCAAAATGGCAGAATGTTTTCAGCCTCTGAAATATGAAGATTTCCTGCTTTTTTCCCATTTATTACTATATTAAACTGAATATCTTTACCTTTTAGACAAAACAAGACATTTAAATACATTACTTTGGACATGGGATGGACATATTTTTTTACTATTTTGTGACATTTGATAGATGTTGCAGCCCTAGATTAAACCTGACAGTTAACATTAGTGTTTGCTGTTATTTAATAACTGCTAATAAGTAAAATAATTTGTACAGGGGCAAGTAAAAGTTGACTTTGCCAGATTGGGGAAGTGAAGAAAACATTATCGCTGAACCCTTGGCAACTGCTGGAAAAGTGACGGGGTTAGCCCCAGAGTAAGGTGAGGAGGTTAGGCTAACATTAAGCTAATGCTAATACTGGCGGCTCCAGTGCAATTGTGTCCCCTTCAGAAGATGGAGACATGTAAAATAAATTCATAATGACAAATCCAACACTGAATGTCTTCTATGATTGTTTCTCTGTGTTGTTAAACAGTTATTATTAGCCATTCACCAACAATCCCATGATGCCTTGGGCTAGTGTCAACCATCAGAGGCTCTGCTCTAAAATACACAGCAGACATTACACACCAATCAAAACCTACTAATGAATATTATATTCCCTTTCTGCCATATTCTATTCAATAAATTCCCTGTAAATCTGGACCTTTACCATCTAAGGAGCATTTTATTGTGAATTTGTACAGTTTGTTGACCCTCCAATTTTGTAAGAAATGTGGCATCAAACCACAAACCCCTATAGCAACCACTTTTCCTACGCTTTGAACCCTTAATTTTCCTGAAAGTAGAATAGTTAACGTTTCTCTAAAGACGAATGGCCCTCTGTATACGAAAGCCCCCCGCCAACATGATTTGAAGGCTTCCTGTGGTACAATAACTCGGCTGAAAATAACCCACCCTCCCGCCAGGATGCACTGGCCTACTTCTCAACATACTCACATCTGGCAGAGAGACATAAAACCCCTGTAAGGTGCTTTTGAGAAACCCCTTGCTCTTATTCCCTCAAAGTCTCTTGTTCTAGTTCCTTCCTTCATCCAACTCTTGCTGCTTCCATCACCCCATGTGATGTATGAGAGTTTTTGTGCACAAGCTTTTTGATTGTGTACTCTTTATCCATGGCTTCCGGCCTCGAAGGAGCACGTCGATCGATAGGATGTTTAACATACTCCCTCCGCTTTTTAAAGCCTGCAGCGAACAAGCCCCTCACCATCGACCCCTAACCCCACCCGCTGGCGCAGATCGAAGCCCCCTCCCGTCACGTGACCGGCTTACACAACACTCACGGGAGGTCCTCTTCTCACCAGGCCGCCTCCCACTTCCTGCTCAGCCGCTGGTTACCGAGGTGAACCATCGCCATGGGCAACGGACCAAAAGAGAAGGAGGAGGACCGGGAGGAGGGAGGTGAGTCGGAGAGGAGATGTGAATAGATGTGAGAAGAGGGCATGAAATCGATGAGGCCATGCAACAGCTTTGCGGCTCATGTGCCCACACACTAAGATAGAGATGCAGACGGAAACACACACACACACACACATACACACACACACACACAAATGCACACACGCACAGTAAAGGAGAGAGTGAGATGACCTGGCATTCACGACTGCCAACAATCTCGTCCACATTACAGGAACGAGCAAGAATGATACACACATTCCTCCCTCACAAGTTAAATGTTTCAGCCATTTTTAGACTACACAAATTAATCTTCTCCACCTCCACTGACATGAATATGAGTTTTAACTTTAACTCCCCTATAATTAAAGCAGAGCTTTAGCGTTTCATGCAGGAGATTTCAAGAGTTTCATTTTTCACAGAGCCGCTGTTGCAAAAGGTCTTGTGTTTCTTTTAAATGTCACTCCGCTAAAAACAGGGTTGCATTTAAGCAGCAGTAGGACTAGTGATATTTAACAGAGAGAGAAATTAGAGAGGCTGCGAGAACACTCACAGCTTGTCAGCCTCACAGCCGAGGATATATTTATAAAGAGACATCCACGGTAACAGCTAATACCTGACTGAATTAAAATGTGTCTCGCAGATACACAGTCACTAAACAGGTTCATGAGGAATAATTTAATCAAAAGTTTCCACTTGGAACAAGTCAAGAATCATTGTGTATCTAAGATTAAATTAAAACAGTAAGTACTTTATGAGAGATTTATTTTGATCACAAATACAAAAAAAACAACAACAGCAGCTTCTCAGAGAATATTCGTTCCCAAGAATTACAGTTATTGATGGCAAGGCCCCTGAAATAAGACTAGGCAATAAATCAATTCTATTTGTTATACTGGAGTATGACCGTATCATCATATCAGAGTTTCCACTGGTCACTGGTGAGGGGTAGTTACTTTACTTCAGTCCCCTATAAAGTGTGTAGATCAGCGCAGATAGTAATATAATAGTATAATAATATATAATAGCATTATAGTAATTAGTGAAAGGCTGTGTTTAGCGTTTGCTGCCACAGTTTGAGTGTGAAAATACACATGTAGTGTATTCTTACATCTCAAACTGAGTTTCAGTGGTGAGAAATCTGAACCGTCCACCTACTGAAAGTAACGCTTCAAAGTCTGATCTCCCAAACAAAAGCTATGTCAAGAGAAAGCTGAATCAACCAACATGAAAGATTCACAGAGCGGCTGAGTTTCTGCACTTTACTGATGTCATCATGTGTGAATTCTGGCTACTAAAGCTCATATGCTACAATCTCATGAGGGCAGCTGTATGGAACATTCAAGGAATTTGTCGGGAGCAGGATTTTATCAACAGGAAATGTGGATTGTAACAATGAAATGGTGAATCAAGTTTGAGATTTCCAACCCAATCCAGCGGCTCACACACATGGCAGGGATTATTTCTGAACTGAATGCTAAAGTACGGTGGTAGTCTTTTCTCTGCTATTCACTACTACAATATATAACTGTTTTTTCATGCATCACTGCTATTTGGAGATCTCAGCAAGTCAAAGTTAGCTGAAGGTCCCTCACATACTCTTACACGCGATGACAATATGAAGTGGTGAAAAACTCCTTTCAGAAAGCGATATGTGAGGCGCCTACGTCCTCCACTTTCAGTAACCATTAATGTGGCAGCCACGCCCACTTTTGGCAGCAATTGACCAAGCCAAAAAAAAAGGTGTGAAAATGGATCCATCCCACCGCAGTACTTCACAGTAATGGAAGCTGTGTGATTTCACAAAAGAGACAGGAGGTGGATAACCGAAACTGGAATCTAGTTTTGAACATCAGCTGAAAGACTTGCAAGCTGACGAATGTACTCCCCCATTTTTCAGAATAAACCAAGAGTCATCACACCCATGCAAATAACTTGCGTGTCACCTGTAAGTATCTATATAATGTTAATTAATCTCAAACATTGACATATATAGAGATGGATAAATGAGAGGTCCCTAGCCCCTGGTGGCTGGCTGCAGTACAGTTCATAAACCCCACCCCTTCATGTTAGCAGATAGGAAATGGGCCTAACCAAAAAAAAAGTTTGGATCACTACTATTACTCACTACTGCACAGACTTTGGCTCCAGATGACGTCACCAACACAAGACAGCGGCATTCATGTCTATTTTGGCTTCGGCTTTGTACAGTGGGAGGAAGTGGAGAAGTGGCGTCTCCATCTCATTTACAGTTAATAATCTCAAACTAACAAATTAACTTCAGCGTCATCAGTCCCTGCTGCGGTGAAATATGTATAACCCAACCATGATCTAAACAAGGTTGGGTGATTGGACGAATATATCGGCTATTTAATCTGATTTCACAGAGAATCTGACCCAGTGGTAGCCATTAAAAATAACTGTATAGAAACAGTCTCAGTTTAATACTGATGCCTCTACATGACCTACATAAGCAGAGAGAAGACTGGCAGTTTCAAAAAATTAGCTTTAATGCCAAAAAGTGTAGAATCACAAAATTGTAAATTTTTTTGCGTGTGCAATGAGTTTGCACATGTTTTTATACACGCAAACCTTTAGTAGATCCGGCCCAAAGTGGCTTAAAAGCTACATATTATGGAGTATTTTTAAGGAAGTATCTAAAGCCATGCCAGAGGTGGATGACCAGACAGCAAACAGCATTTATGGAAAGTCTAATGTCAGCAAAATGATATATGGGTCTAACCTCATACTTGATCAAATATTCCTTTGACGAACCACCTCCACACACTTCACTGAGTGACAGACCGCTGTGAAAGCCCTCCGCTCTGTGACCAGCCAGCCAGCACAATAGCCACACTGTGTTTAGAGCACCTCAGCGGCCACTCGGCGGGGGTCAGCTCTCCAGCCACACAGTTTCAGCTCAAGCCTCTGCTGTGCGGAGGGGAGACGAGCGCAACTGCACAAGAGCCTCCATTACGGCTCCGGCACAAGAGCCCTGCTCCATTATGGCTTTCACATAAGGGCCTTCATTCGGGCTCTTAGTCATTCTAATGAGCTGTGCTTTGCAGCTCTGCAGAGCCTCTGACTCGGTCTGTGCCGGGGCCCCGTGTAACAGCTCCCACGCGACTCCAGGCAGCCCCTAATGCAGAGGAGCGCTCAATGAGGATTGTGATTTTTTTTATTTCTGTAATTGTGAAGCTTCAAAGGGCTCTTAGGCAGAGATTTAATGGCGTCTAATGGAATCTCATCACAGAACAACAGAGAGAAAAGGACGGAGAGGGAGAGCTCTGACTAATGTCTCTACATACTTTTGCTTTGCAGTTACCCCTTAATTCTGTGAATGCAATTACCTTTTTGAATGATACTTTATATAAAATACATGGCACATATGTTTATGTGTGTGTATGTGTAAATTTAGACATTTAGCCTCCTTTCACAGCTGAGATTAATTCACTGGACACAACATATTAAACTGTAATTTCACACATACATCTTTGTAACTAGACAATCGGGATTCATGATACTGTATTTTTGGCGATATCTGACATGCCAGTATTTTTCAACTCATCAGCTAAATGCTGATGCCTATACCAATATATGCATATATGTTTTTTTTACTTTCTAACTGTGTGAAACATCCGGTTTCTCCCTAAGTGGAATTAACTAACTAGGGATACACCAATTCTGGGCCATTACTGATTTTTTTTAATATAACGATTTGGCCAATAGACGATTCCCCCTGTTTGTGCCAGGGAATCAAAGCATGGATACTGTTGTCAGAGTCCGACTAAGCGCAAAAGCGATGCAACACAACAGATAAACATTGGTCCTGCCATTGATGAATATCTGCAGACAAGCCGACCGCAGTCAACTACGCATGTGCACGATTAGTCGAGGGTAAAATAAAACCATTAGGGGTCTGTCTATCTATCTGACATGACTCAGGCAGAAATCATGCTCATAAATGAGGTCATATTTAAATTTTATTCACATTACATTTGCCAACTTCCTTCCACACCGATGTATCATGTGTTTTCCCTGAGGTTATAGCAACTAGCTAGCAACAACTAGTAGAAAATGCACCGTTTAATAAATTATCCATTTCTCTGGCTTTGAACATTGTTGGAAACATTTGGAATAATGTAAGTATACGTTATATATTATATCTTTAAAGCGTCACATTATCAGCCTATCATATTGTCAGAAATGTTCATTTTTCAATATTTCACTTTAAAGCCTTTATCATCTGATACTGATGATGTTCCCATATTATTGTGCATCTCAACCATAAAAATATATGCTTTTTCTACATCTTTCTGATTCTGTCTGCATCTGTAACTTCCGTGGTCTTTGACTTTTTTTTCTCCATTTTTTCCTGTTATTTCCACCAAAAGCAACAAATGACAGCATCCTTAACTCCCTTTCACTCCAATATCCCTTTATCCCCTCTGCAACCATCTCATATTTCTTTCACTCTTGACCACGCAAAACTGTCTCTCTCCTTTTTGTCTCCCAGCTGGTTCAGGTTAAAGCCTCCCACTCGCATCTTAAAATTTGCCTCTGCGGTGCAGTTAAAAATGACAAGTTATTGCAGTGTCAGCGGTCATGGTTAAAATGCCAGCCGGCTTTTTTGTAGAGCAAATGCAGACGCAAGAGACCAGACAGTTGTTGCTCACCAGGTAGATCTCTGAGTGACCCGTCTTAATAAGAGGCTGCATAGTCCAGGAAGCATCATCATCATCCGAAGGTAGAGGAAAAAAGCACAGGCGCTATGTATAGCACAAATGGGTAGTCTGCTGCTGCATAAGCCTTTCAGACAAGGTTACAAATAAAGTGTAAGGAATGAAAAGCTCCAAGAAATTCATTCTGCTGCAAGAAGAAATGTCCTGTCACTGGTCATGTATAGAAGATTTTTCCCCATGTAAGTGATTTTCTTTCTATTGAATCTAAAAGTCCAAGTATCACATGATTATTGTGATAAGAAAACTCTCTGCTCACAAATTCATGTTTCAATTACATACAGTGGCATTCAGCATACTCTGAAGACCAGACAATGACACGAGGATGCCATAATAAACACATTAAATGCATAGTAACTGAATAACTAGTACAGGACCAATTAGAGAAAAAATATGCCCCTGGATTTTTGGAGAGTAGCTTTGTCTTTTTGGGAAACAGCAGCAGGTTGTAAACCACATTGTGAACACAGACGTGTCCCTGGGAGGCAAAGTGGAAAAGCTTTTGTTTTATTTAAATGTACATTATCATTCAACAAAAACTGTGGCTCGGCTGACATCAACACAATGACCTGACTTTTCCAAGTTCCTGTAAATAAGTTCTTTCCATCTCTGTCTCTCCCGCTCTTGAATTTTTCCAACACCAGCTCAAAAGATGCTGTTATTACAGTCATTTTACCAGACAACAGCCTGTCAGAGGCAGTATCAGTGTCTGTACCCACCCAGGCACAACGTGCACCCAGCTGTGTCTTTCCACTCTTCACTACAGCTAAAGACAAACCCAATATCATAGAAGCATAAACCAGTAGGATACCTGCCATGAATGGATCTCTTTAAGTGTTAATTTACATGTTCGACTAAAGAAAACCCACACAGAACATGTAAGGAAAACACATTAAAGTCAGCAGTTTAAACTGTTATGAAAGGTGGGGGGTATGGATAAAAACTGCAACTCTCATTTTGTATCATCATTTTATCTCAACATATATAATGACACAGTAAATACTGACTGCCTGCAAAATAAAAAGCACATCTTGTACAACTATCAGTGCCATAAAGCAGTCTTGCATTTAGGGATGCAACTAACTAACCAACTAACTTATTTTTATAATTATTATTTATCTGTTGATTACTTACTCAATTAATTAACTGTCCACAACCCAAAGATATTCAGTCTACTGACATAGAGGAGTAAAAGAAGCAGAAAATAATCACATTTAAGAAGCTGGAATCAAAGAACTTTTTAATTTCTTAAAAAATTACTCAAATATATCCAAAGAGTTGCCGACAGCAGAAACCGCTTCTTCTTCTTCTTTTGGAGCAAAAACAGTTGCTCAGTCATGTGAATTAAATGTTCACTGTGTTAAAACGTTTCCATCTCCCAATGACAGCACTGAAAACAAACCTCAATAAAGCATCAAAACTTTTGTTTAATACCAACAGTTTTCAAATGCTGCCACTTCCATCAACATTCTGTGATGGAATACTTCAAAACGCGCATAAAAATATGATGATGGAAACATGGCTATTGTCTACTAAATCTCTATTTGGCAGTTAGAGCCACCATACATTAATATCTGGTGTCTTTATTTCTCTTAGCTGCAGTGAAAGTCAATGTCAAGTGTTGACTCCTCTGGTCCACGTTACACAACCAAGCCATTACCTGCCCCCTCCTGAGCACCATCTCTGCACTCGCTGTGCAAGCATGTCTATATAGATGCTCTAATTCAATTATTGAGTACACTTTGCTATAATCTCCTGACCTGGTTTCTCTTCCCTTTAATGAACGAACATTGGGTGAAGACACTCACAAAACAATGTTCAACATTGGTCAATACTCTGGTTTTCACAGGGCAATTAATTTATCATGGGTATTAGCAGAAATGCAATTATTTTGCATGCTGACTGGAGAAGTCATCAGTGTAATATTAGAGACTATAAAACCTAGTACAGTGCATTATGTTGAATTGTATTGCAGCAGCGGCAGAATGCTTTCAGCAGTAGGCTATTAAACATTAAATACAGTATATATTCACTCCCTGAAATGGCACACTCATGATCTACAAAGAGATGCATCCACGCGGAAATCTAAACAAGGTGTGTGTGCTTTCTGCCATACATGGAGGCATGCTGCATGTGACAGAGCAGAGAGGAGGAGAGAGGAAATATATAGAGCGAAAGAAGACATCGAGAGATCAAAGGTTGACACACTGACAGCTGTCTTTGATTCACCTGTAAGCATGCACACACGCTCGGGAGTGTACGCAGGAAACACACACACTTACACACAAACACGCGCAACAGGGGTGACAGCACGGAGCACCGAATTTACATTAATAAGACTTCTTGTTTTTCCCTCACTTAGACAAGAGATATTTGAAGCATTTATTAAATTATTAATCTATTTATTTATTCATTTAGTCAGTCAGTCAGTCATGTTTTTTTCATGGCTGAGAAGCTCAGTGTAATTTCATTGAGCTACCAGATGGTTGAGGGTTTAATTAACAACTTCAAAAGCAATAACTGGAGAGCTGGCCAAATACACAGACACACACCCTCACGCTGACACACACACACACACACAATATTAGCTGCCTGTGCAAAAGTCCTGCGCAAGCACAAATGCATATCATCCACGTTCGCTTATTAATTCATTCTGCACAAAAATCAAACAGAAAAGCAGCCATTGTACTCTCAGCGTGTTTATGTACAGTTCCTTTCTCCTCGTTATGGAGGCTGCTCCCCCAGCTCCCTCGCCTGTCTGTGAAGGCGATAGTTGGAGTGGAGGGGAGGTGCTGTGGATGGGCTCCGGGCTCCCAGACTGTAAGTCACACCCTGCTGATTGGATCTTACTGGCCTCTCGGGGACAATAAAAACACCCAGTCTTGCCTTCATCTCTCCCCCCTCTCTGGCTTTACTGGCAACCACAGCCATTATTCCACTATAATGACATTATTTTGATTGGCGCAGCAACAGTGGGCCTCCATCTGCTCACATTAGGCATTGTAATCAGACAGCGCTGGGTTATGTTAATATGAGTGGCAAAGGGCAAAGAGCCATTAACCCGGCCCGGGGGTCAGACGGACTGGGCAGATTCTGGCTCTCTTCTTCAGACACAACACAGACAATCCACCGACAGTTGCAGTATGGTGGCGTCCTTCAGTAAAGACTCCATTCACTCATGTTACAAGCCAGAAATACACTTGTGAGAAGCCAAAATTGACAGGAAATACACTCAACAAAAATATAAATACAGTCCCTTGTTTTGGCTCCAGCTTCTCACAAGCTTAAGAAAAATATAAAAGTTTGTTCACAAATTTATTAAAATCCCTGTTAGAGAGCACTTCTCCATTGCAAAGGTAGGCCATCCACTAGACAGGTGTGGCATATAGAGATGCTAATTAAACAGCATGATTATTGCAAAGGTGTGCACTGGTCACAATAAAAGGCCACTCTAAAATATGCAGTTTTGTCTTGGAATAAAAGACAATTATTAGGCACTGAGCTATGGCTACAAATTTCATTCTCAAAAAAGCAAAATCATGACCCACCCTACTCTGCTTCTGATTGGCTATTACTCATTGCCTTTGTTGGTTGGGTGAGGAGTAACTGTTTTTCAGGGCAGGCCAATCAGATGCAGAATAGGGTGGGTCATGACTCTGCCTTTCTGGGAAAGAAAATTGGCATATACTGTACAGCTCTATGCCAAGTGTCATTTTTCAAGATAAAACCGCACATTTTAGAGTGGCCTCAAAAAAACTGGCGTTCATCTACACAGGTTCGAGGCTCATCCTATTCTGTGTTTAATTACACATGGTCAGGTGGAGGCAGTATTCACTGTATTCATTTACTTGCAAACATACCGGTGTGTTGATAAATCTGCAGTCTCATGTTGTTACACACGACTGCTCACTGTGTTTACCTTCATTAAATCACCTGAAAACAACACCAGGCTGCTACAGTATAACCACACAGGCCTCGTCACACAACAGACTGGTCAGTTATAACTCGATATATTTTGAAGATGGTACTCCATCTGTCTCTGGGTGCAGATTTGTGGTGATGTTCGTGTTCGTGTCATGACGCGCTCCACACATTACCTGAGGTAAAGCTTTTTGTTTGCTGAGCTGTTGTTACCAGTGACGTTTAATAACCACAACACCCACTGATCTATATTCGCCTTCACCCAGAACGTTGCACTGTTGCACATACATGAACCACATTTGAAGGTGCACATGGAAACAAACACTTTGTGTGCAATGAATGAACTCCAAACGGGTGCATATCAGGACAACTGTGGGCACAGATGCATGACTTACCACTAGGCATTTATTATTCAAATTTCAGCTGAGGTTGTAAACTATTAAAGTGAGAATGCAATGCGTGCTTTTGCACTTTTGTAAAACCAGGCCTGTCACCTGTGTCTGTCCCCCACCTCCCTAGCTCCCTCCAAATATGTGACCGAAGATTTCGCTTGTGCTCACTAACATGGATTCGAACAAATTTGTGAACAAACTGAGAGAAATAAACCTTTTGTGTGCACAGAAGTCTTAGATATTTACTCCAACTCATGAATAATTGGAGCAAAAACAAGTGTTGTATATTGTGTTGAGTGTTAAATAGTAGGGGAAAACTTTAGCATTCTGTTTATGCTAAAAGGGCAGTTGACCTCTATGGCCTCCCTTATGCACATCACTGTCAGTTTGTTGGTTTTTCTCTCTGAATACAAAAAAAAACCAAGAAGAAACTGGACAAAGGCACAGCTTTCCATACTGATGCCCACATTAAATAAGTAAAAGACAGTGCATGAATGATAATAGAGGCAGAATGGGCTGCACCGTTTTATCAGCTTGCCAAATCCAAGGGACATCTAAAAAGTTTGTTTGGCCTGAAATTGGCAACAGCCTCCAGTCAGCATTTGTTAGCAATACTGGATCAAGTCAACGGGGAATCGAGACAGTTGGCTCATTTAAATCCTCCCAAAAAAGTTCTGTTACTTGTTTCTACTCTTACTGCAGGTCAGGAAAACAAATGGCCTGAATGCGTTTGATTTCCAAAAGAAATAGTTTATGTCCCCGTTGACTTTCGACTGAAGCCAACAAATTCTATCAGCAGGCGCCAGTCAGTTTCTTAAATAAAACACATAAACACAGAAGAAAATCTTTGTAGTTGTTATGAAGGAACTACTGATTAATAACAAATATAGTAGCTTATGAAACTCTGAGTTTGCCCTTTAGATTAGTGAGTGTGCCTGTGTACGTGTGTGTGTAGATAGCATACATATTTCCTCACTGTCATCCATTGTTTTCAGCGTAAACAGGACAATGAGGATCTTCAGAAGGCCTCCAGATCAATGTCCTTCCTGCTGGAAATGTCAGTCCAGTCTGTTCATTAATCTTTTGCCACCAAACAAAACAAAGAGCTTTGTTAGATATTGGACCATCCGCCATCGCTTTGATGAATAATCCCCCCTCTGCTCACAACAAAGGGAAATTGCTTACTGTACAATTCCACCGCCTAAATCAGATTCCTCTGTGCCTACCTTTACTTTTACATTTAGAGGTATATGGAACGAGCCATGCAGGAGGCTTCCAGGGACCATTAGTGTGGTGGCCATAATGAAGGTCCGCAGGTTTTCACAACATCTGCAATTCATCAAAATAAATTTCAACATAAATCATTTTTAAATTCAGCACCTGGTCACCTCAGCAGTATCATAGATCCTTTTTGTTTCATTTCTGCAGGACATGCAGCAAAAGGTTGCTTATGAGCATAAGAGAAACATGGGTCTCTTCAGTCATTTAAACAAATGGCCGATGCTTTGGTTATCAGCTGGGGACAGCCGTGTGTTTATGCTGAGTTCAAATTACAGGATTGCCACTTTGATTTTTGCAAATTGACACAAGATCGCGATGTGTGACACACCTATTTTACTCACTATTATCTTACTTTTTAAATATATTTTTTATTTAGCTTCTGCTTTTAATTTTTTTTGAGGGGGTTGGGGAGCCATGCAACAAGCTACAGCCAATGGGAGCAGACACTGCTGGCTGGGGGAGGGGTGGAGTCGAGAAGGAGAGATGGAAGAGCATCAGACCAGCAGCCATAATCCACATGCAGTATGACAACAAACACACTTATTTTACTTACAATTGTCAAAGTTTTTCATACATTTCTTCTTTAAGTTCTCTTGTTTTTGTTTTGTTTTTTTTTGGGGGGGGGGGTCAGTAAGCAGGCAGGAATCGAGTAAAGTCAAAGTCAGTGAGCATCATCTACACCACTCAACCTCCATCAGGGGTCTCAAATCTTCACGGGAGGTCACAAGGTCTTCTTGAGGTCATAAGGTCTTCTTGTTTTTAAGGGGTGTATGAAAACTTGAAAAAAAATATATAGCTGGCCTTTATCTGAGTATTTTATTCATTTCTGTAGAGAAAAATATATGAAATACTAGCTTTCAAAGTTTAGATTTTTATTAAAGATACAGAAAAAAGATATCACACAATAATTGTGTGGAATTTTATAAAAAACTTCCTAAATATGTCGGGAAAATCATGTTTGATGCAATATTTATGGGAACTAATCTGGTAATCATCGAAATTGTTTGTTTTACACAAACTTCCTGCAGTTACTGCATTCACTAATTGTACTGTTTATGAGTTGTTCTTACTGTTATTGTTATGCATTGAATATAAATATCCATAAAATATATCACTTAAACAGGGGTCATCAGTTTACCCAACAATAGAAAAGCGTCTCTTGAATAAGGTTGGAAATCACTGTAATATGTGACCCAATGTTGCTGATCCGTTATGTCGCAAACCACAACAACTTGAAGATTGCAAGACAGAAAGTTGTGTAGCGTGAACAGTACAGCAATCTGACGACTTTGAAAGTCATGTAGTGTGACCAAGGCTTTAGCTGTCTGTTAAAGGCCAAAAAACTACTTGTTCAGGATAACTGATTCGCTACAGCTCAGGTTGTTTTGGGGCAGAAACTTTGACAAAAGGCACTGCCGTGCAACAGAAACACAAATTTGCAAACAAATCTACCTTTTCAAGCCCTTTAGTGTAGGTTATGTTTCTGTCAATTGTGTCTTTTTTCATTTCTGAGCTGCAAAGAACCAATCCTCTCTGTCTTTTAAAGCTCTATATGGGCTCAGCATTGTGGCTGCTGTAAAGAAAAGCCCATCTTCCTCCAGTGAAGACTCAGCTGAATGTCACATGTGCCAATGTTAAAGAAAGCAATTAGCCACTGTTGGCATGTCCTGGTCTGTGGATGAGTAATGGCTGGCGGGGCGGGAGTGTCTAGCCCTGATAAATTCTACTGTCCCCCCGCCTTATTAGTACAATGACTAACTGGAGAGGGGGGGCTGGGAGCTAAGGTGAGAGACCATAGGGGGTGTCAAAGATAAACCCAGATTGACAGCAGAGCGTGGTGGCTAAATGCTAATGCACCGAGTGACATTTCCGATGCCGGCCCGGGTTAGCTTAGATGCTGCTGGCGTGCTGACAGACGGAGCTGCAGAGACGGGGGGGAAATACCCAAAATACCAGTGCACCAACTGTTTCTTCTGCCTCATCCCTTCTTCATTCTTCAAAATGAAAATGAGGTGAAGGCGGGGGGGAGAGGGTTGAGATGTTGTCACGAGGCTTTTATCACAAGTTAGCAGGCTAGGCTAATAGCAGGTGCTTCAGACGTTGATAAAGAGAGTGACGGGTAAAGATGGCACCATGAGTACACCGAAGGGAGACAAAAGCAGAGGAGAGGAGAAGACAACACTGATATTTAGCCAGAGAAAAGCCCCTGCTTTGCCTTCCCATCAACCACCTAGGGAGTCTAGCCTGAGTCCAACACTTTGTCCACTAAATCCCCAAGCGCTGCTTTTGTTGATAAGCCCTCTGCTTCCTCTCCTTCGCCCCCCTGTAAGGATGATTTCTATCTCTACCCTCAATTTCCAGGAGTTGCCAGACCATTGCAGACAGGAGAAAAACTTCTGTGACTTTTTTTGGCTGGTGGTTGGAAGTCGAACGCCTGTCGAGGCAGAGCGAGGTCTCATCTTTCAGGGTGGTCGGACATGATGGTGTGTTGAAGCTGTGTCTAATTGGCGGTATTTTTAACATCGAGTGGTGTGTCAGCCAAAGAAACCTCCAGAGTTATGAACGCCACCTTTAATGGAATCTAATTAGTGGACGGGTGTGCTAACAGAAAGTCAGTGAGCAGAACAAGCACTCACGTATGTGTGTGTGTGTGTGTGTGTGTGTGTGTGTGTGTGTGTGTGTGTGTGTGTGTGTGTCTGCCTCCTATCTGATTGCTCACTGAACAGTTCTGATATCTAATGCATTGTGACAGAAGTGTGCGAGTACACATGCATTCATGTCTACGAGAGCAGGCATCACTTAACAGAACTTTCTCAGAAGTTGATGGACCATGTATATTCTATAAAGGACATTCTGTACTAGAACAAGACTTTTATAATGAATTAGCACTGCAACTAACAATATTTTCTATTTCAATCAATCAGTCAGTTAGTTTTCATGCTAAATCTATTGATTCATACATAAAATATCTCACATTCCCAGAGTCCAAGGCAACGTCCTCAGAGTGCTAGTTTAGTTCAACCAGATCTGGAAAAATGGCCACAAAAATGGCAACAAGCATATATGAGAATGATGCAGCTGTCTGTGGTGACCGGTCTGCTGCATAATTTGCTAATTATGGTTTTCTTATCCATGTCAGACTTTTCATACACAAACTACGTCCATGTGACAGAAGTAGCCCCTCTTTTAGGTACAAGCTTCTTGTTTTGTCTTGACTGGTCGCAGACCCTCAACAGAATTACCGTGTTCTGTGCAAGGATGTTCCTGGTGACTAACTTCCCTGTCGATTAGACCCAAATTTTAATATAAACTAATTGGCTAGTCTAACAGTAAGAAACACTGAGCCAATTTATTAATTGATAATGTTAAACATTGTCTAAAAGAATACTGCATGTACTAAAAGCCATTTGAAGCCGTTCAACACATTCTATAATCATAAATCATATTGTAAATGCCGCTGAAATGTGTGCCACTTTGCGATGTACAATACGCAACACTGCACCGTATCCTCCAAAACATGACAACAACTCACTAAAATGCTTCATCTTTTCAGACTGAACATGATCACGGTGTCTGTGGGTAAACATCATTCACTCTGAGCTGACGTTAGCTGCCAGCCTGCCACACACTGTGGCTAATGTTAGCACTGCTAGCAGCAGCAGCCTGTTCTGCTTGCAGGTTAATGTCTGTGCCTATGCCAAACCACACTGTTTAAGAGCTGTCATCTGTCCCAGTTTGCTGATAAAAACATCCGGGCCATCAGGGCATTCACGCTGGGCGAGAGCGGCTGCAGCACCAGCTAGAGGCGAGTGGCTGTATAACAGCCTAGAGGCAGCAATTAACTGGCACTGTACATTAATGAAATATTGATCGTAATAGTTTAACTGACTAGTATTTCAGGTGCCAACTCACAAGGGTGGCGACGTTTAATCACACAGTCGTAGTTCTCATAGATTTGTTTCATTCATCAGCCAAAAACACAATGGGAATCTACTGGGCGGTTGGTAAAATTGGAACATTTACTAGCCAGTGGATAAAATTTGGCCAGTGGACAAAAAAATTCCTGCCTGCATAGCCACATGTACTTGCCAATAGTGATACCAGCAGTATCTGCTGTAAGAGAGATGCAAGTCCCTGCCAGGCTGGGCTGATGCACCAAGTAAAACTGAGTCAAGCCAAGCCAGCACGTGTATGGAAAGGGGGTATGTGAATATGCAATCACACAAGATATGTCCAACTTCACTGAATAGTCCATTCTCAGTATACAGTATGTGTACTGGAAGCCTGAAGTTTCCACATCACACTTGCTAAAGTTGCATTCTGGACCTTGATTAGCTTGTGATGACCCAGATTTATGCTTGTATGTACAGATCTTAAACTCAGAGAAACTTTCCCCCTTCAGCATGGATATAAACCAGCTTTTCCATGTCAAACTCATATGGTACAGCCAAATAAAATAACTAAACTAAAAAAAATATGGAGTGGAGGAGGACTTTAAGTTAACTTCTTAAAACCACAACTGCAGCTTGAGTGTCAACTGGAAATTACATGACTGTATGCGTTCGTCACTCTCTTCCGATTGGTCTCCTTGAGTCTCATTATCAGGCTGCTAATTGATTTAACTAATCACTTGGGGACTGTAGTTCATTATTTTATATATTTATATATTTTACACATTTCATGTTATCTCATATTGTAATAAGAAAATCTGCGAGGAAAATCCAGCGTCAGTCAATCCAAGTGTATGACCCTCGTTAGAACACGTGCACGCACGCACGCGCGCACACACACACACAGACACACACGCGAGATATAGTATTGTTTTTGGAATTAGACGAAGACAGATTCAAGAGAGATTAGTCTTCTCAGGCGACATAATCAGATTTAGTTTTTGGCCCCGAGCATCCTCTGGAGCAGCGCTGATCTGATCTGATCCCATCGTTGAGCACAACAGCAAAAACCCAGACTTAACCCTGCCCTCCTCCTCCTCCATCTTTACTCTCCTCTCCTCCTCCTCCTTCCACCCTGTTATTTCCACAACGCCATCCTTCCATTCCTCTTCTTTTACCCTTAAACTTTATTAAACTACCTCATTTATTTCCATGCTTTGCGTCTGCCTCCCTCTTTCTTCTTTCCTCCGTACCTTTTTTTAAAAACAAGTTATTTTTTTGCTCATTACTGCCTTCTGGAAGCATGAAAGTGAGTCTAAAACGAACATTAAAGACTGTTGTGTTTATTTGTGCATTCACTGTGTTAAAAATGCCAACTAGCTGGCCAGCGATGTCTGTTTTCATGATGAGCCTTCCCATGGAGTTTACACCACACACTGAGTTCATTACAATAGATCAGTGAGGAAAAGAAAAAGGCAAGGATGGACAAAAACACACAC
>JAJHUR010119624.1:0-15642 GCA_027495735.1 Lutjanus campechanus
AAGAAAACAAAAAAAAAAAAAAAAAAAAAAAAAAAGAGTATGAACACAGAGCTGCATACTGAAAACTCTGAAATCATTTCCAACCTCCTACTGGAACAAAATACAATGAAACCACCACTCAAAAGAAATCTGTCACGATCAGCCATGTTTTTTGTTTACTTTTCTCGTTGGGCACCTGGAACGCTTTAAGGTTGGAAGTTTGATATTTCCGCAGGGAAATTCGGACGTCTGACGATGTCTCAAATGCAGCACGAGTATGATGCTGGTGACACTGGAGCATTTGTTGGGGTTGAAACTACAGATGTTTCGACACCAGTTTTACCTTCCCAATACCTGAAGCTCACAATCGGCCAATACTGAGTATCTATCTAATACCAGTACATTATTTTTAACAGCTAAGTACTACTGAATAGATTTCATACGATTGCTATCATTATTATACGGCCTGGCTCAGGTTAAAAAAAATACTCTGCCATACAGGACACTGTTGGGAAGTAGCAAGGTCCTGTCCCAGGGCTGATAAATTATGTGCTATTGGATTGTTGCATAGACTCACCAATACTGACATGGGTATCGGGACAATCCTAATGCAAAAAAATTTTGTGGTAGAATAGCTGAAAATGTTCACATTTCCTTTAGTACTTCTGACTTCCAAACAATTTACAAGAAACCAAGACTTTCTTGTATTTGTAAATCTATAGAAAGACAAAGTTGAAGAGCCCCATTTCAGAGAGTGTCTAACACCACTTTTCTCTCAATTAATCTATTATTATTAATTAAACTGAATATCTTTGGGTTGTGGACAAAACAAGACATTTGAGGACGTCGTCCTGAGCTTCGGGGAAACACTGATCGACACCATTATGAACAACAACCTGACGATAACCCAGACAGACGATGACAGAGACACTGTGTGCATTTAACGTACACAAGGCCAGAGCAGCGAGCCAGAACCACTAAAACAGTTTGGGTTTGTTCCAAGAACAACAATCTTCAGCAGGTCGGTGCGGATAAACACATCGTTTAAATCTCAATGACATCGTCTCTCACTTTTTGAGATTATCAGCCTCTTGAGACCGACGGCGCACGGAGGGAGTGCATGAGCAACAGACCAAACAAAACCAACACACACACTTCATCCCTTGATCATAGACACACTCCAGAGACTGGGTGTTATTTTAACAAGGGGGAACTTAAACTGTCTCAACTGTCTCCTGAAATAACAAAACGAGAAATTCTGATAAAATATTCCGCTGCTAAAAGAATTAGGCTTCCTGGTGAGGATGGTGGCTGCAGGTCTGACTACATGCATCTATTTACTAGCTGAGGAGGTCTGATACATATCCGAGTTCAGAGCAGATACAGTTACAGGCAGGCTCGCATCAAACGGACGTCCGGCTGATGCAGCTGAGAGGAAGGGAAGGGAGAGAGAGAGAGAGAGAGAGACGCAGAGAAATTTCACCGGCAATTTCATTAGTGATCAAATGGAAGTAAGACGTGTCTCTCTCCCTCCTGCTCTCTCTCCTGAAGTGCTCACGCAGCACGACTAAATGGAAACTCAATCAGGCCAAAACGAGGCCTTAACTTGGTCAGCTGACTGCTGAACCATGCGAATGTTAATTCCATAGAGGGACGGTATGGTCCGCATACTACTGACAGAACAGAAAGATATTGATGAATGAGGCCCAATGTTCTTATCCAAGATTTTTCTTAAATTAGGTCTTAAGAAAGACAAATCTAAGTCAAATACAAACTATTTTGCTGTTTATAAACACCTTTGTGAATCTGTGTTCTTATAATGATGAATGCATTTCCCTCGTAAGTGCAAAATATTCGTAATTAGCATGGGTAAACGCCCCTATCAATGCCCATATAAGGGCATGAGACTGTCTTTAGATTTTTTTGGTCATGCGTCTCTTTCTTAAGATTATTTGTAAAGTATGAATAATCATACAGTAAGGTCAAATTAATTAATTATTTATTTTAAAAGACCATAATGCTTTCTAAAATGTTGTAAATTATTAAAAGTATATTTTAACTGATAAAAATATTATTTAATTTAAACCCAATAATATTATACAACTGTGGAATTGAAGAAAACACAATAACCAGTCATTTTGCACAAACATGTCAGCACTTAAATGTGCTCTTGAGTGTTTTTAGTTTACTTTTTTTTTCCTACCTAAGAACAAATCCCACATAAGAAAACATTCTTTCGTGTGTTTGCTACAGAGCAGGAGCCAGGAGGTGGTTAACTTAGCTTAGCATCACTGTGCTAATTAGCACATTAGTTATAGTTTTAGGTCAGAGTTCTGTGCTGTCAGTATTTCTTGAAGAACAAACAGTAACTCCTGGTAGTCTTGCTGTCACAGTGACGTTGCCAGGCAACTGATGTAAACACTCCCAACACTTTCCTTCCTCTGAAACCACAACTTGCCGTTTTCATATCCGTTTACGTAGAGATCGAACAACAAGATTCATAGACAGTCATCTGTCAGCTTTCGAGGTGCTGGTCGGCTGATTTTTAGTTATGCTAATGATGATTAGCACAGGTTTAGTCACGCTAATGCAAATTAATATATTAGATTATGTTTTCTGTTTCTTCTTTACACAAATAAACTTAAACATCAGTTTGTATGAGAAATAATAATTTTCCCCAAAACCATAAACTAACAGCAGTCTTCTTGTTACACTGACGTTGCCAGGCAACCGGTAAACTGTTGTTTGCCTGTTGTACCACTTACCTCCTTTTAAAAACACAACTTGTTGTTTTTATATTTCTGTGTAGAGATTGAGTAACCAAGATACACACATAAATAATATTAATTTTGGGGAGAGTTATATGCTCCCACTATTTCTTGATGAACTAACAGAAACTGCAGACAGTCCTGTTGTCACGGTGATGTTGCCAGGCAACCGGCAGAACAGTTCCACCACTCACCTCCCTCTAAAACCGCAACTTTTTAAAATATATTTCAGTTTATGTAGAGCTTAAATCAACGTGTGAGCTTTGGAGGTGCTGGTAGGCTTATGTTTTAGTTATGCTAACGCTAATTTAGAACATTAGAGCCTGTTTGTTTAATCTGTAGATACACAAACAGAAATGTAAAAGCAATGTGTGGTTTTTTTGGGGGAAAACACACAGTTTGTTTGATCAGACAGTAACTATAAGCAGCCTTGTTATCAGTGATGTTGCCAGGCAACCAGTGGAACTGCTGTCAACAACAACGCCACATTGTTTTTATTGATGTTCATGTAGAGATTGAACCAACAAGATACATACAAACATCATTATTTATGAGGTTTTGAGGTGCTGATAGGCTCAGTTTTATAGTGCTGATGCTTGAATCTAATGACATTCCCATCAGCCTCGGCTGTTAGCCCTCTGCTCCAGTGCTAGTAAGCAAACATAAGCATGCTAACATGCTAAACTAAGAAGATGAACATGGTTAACATACCTGCTAAACATCCCTTTGTTATCAAACTGATGTTTGCATTTAGCTAAAACAACACTGTGCCTGGATTGATGGATGCAGACTCTTTTGAAGGACCTTTGTTTTATTTAGAGACACGCAGGCTACCTGTTTTCTCTTCGCTTCCGGCCTGTCTGCTAAATTAGGCTAACCACATCCTGGCTCCAGTTCTGCACAGACATGACAATAGTAGTCATGTTCTCACGTCACGCTCAGAAAGAAAGGAAATGAGCTTTATTTCCCAAAATGGGACTTAAGCACTATTAATAAGTAGGCAGACAAAAAGCATAAGGAAATGTTAAAAGATCAAAATGGCAGAATAGTAAATACTCAGTTAGGTCCATTATTTAAACTGCTTTCACTGCTAAACAAACTACCTCAGCTTCAAAACCTCATCACAATGACAACCTGACAAAAGACTAAAGATCCCACAAGAAGAGAAAGCAGAAGCAGCGTGCATTTACTGTAAACTCAAACCTGCGGGGAAACACTGAGTGTAGGCTGAGCTCAGAGGTGGCAGCAGCATCAGCAGTCACTCTCTTTACTGGCAAGCCGGCAAAGACAAGCCGGAGCTGGAGAATCACTGGAGGACTTCCAAAGAATGGATAAGCATCATGCAATCTGAGTAAAATCAGCCATTAGTGACTGCATCACGGTGGTGTGATGATGACTGGGCTGAGAAGAGATGAGATGCAAAAGAGAAGAGGCTTCCCAGATCCTTTCTCAGAAACGCAGGATGAGTTTCACTCTCAGAGCTCCACTGCACTGCACTGCACTCGACTGGATGGAAGATGAAAAGTGCTCTTTGAGGATTGGCTGAAGTGCCAATTCAGAAAATTAAACAGCATCAAAAGGGCATTGTCCTAACTCAGGATTTCAAGGTCAATTTGAAAATCGCCGTTTTGTAGGAAGAATATTCAATATAACTGCATCAATCTTGGGAAAACTGAGCGATAGAAGTCTTTGTGCACTTCAAATTTGTTAAAATTTTACTGATAATAGGCGTCTTTATATAGTGTATCCCCAGCTTCCAACCTGACTTACTAACTTACACTCTTGCACAGCCAATATTGTCGCAATGCATGCATGCATGCATGCAGATCGTCTAAATGTGTGATTGTGTCTGTATTTTTGGAGCTCAGATCAAGAAAAAGGCAACTCATGTTTTCTTAAAGGGACAGTACGGCTGCACAATTAATCGCAATATTATCAAAATCGCAATATGGCCAAGTGTAATATCCAAATCACAGAACTTGCAATTATTTGAAAAAGGAAAAATGAGTGAAAAAACACCATTATAATGATGGACTGTACTGCTGCAGAAATACCCCGACCTAAAAATCCAGTTGAAAGAAAACATGTTTGTTTGGACAGACGCCAACAAATATCACATCATCACAATTTTAAAAGCTTTTTTTTCCAGTGAAAGTGAAAATTGTAATGCAAAACTGATCATTTCTACTAATCATATTGCATATCACAATCAGAATAATCGCCATATGACTTCTTTTTTTTTTTTTTACCGCATCATGCAGCCCTATTTTATAGCCACTTAAAAAAGGTCCATCCAAAAATAGTTTTTAAGTATATACACTATATTTAGAGTATTTTCACAGCTTTACCTTGCCATCAGACTGCGTTTTCTGACAGGAAACCACTGTTACACAAGTCAAATATCACCCTCTCAAAACCAGCCAGACTCCACCGGGGAAATCAGTGATTTTACCTCGCAGAACAGCTGCCTCGATCTGTTTGTTTGTTTGTGTTTTTGTGTGACTTTGGTGAATCCGAACTGACCCTTTGAAAAACCAAAGTCACACAATAACACAAACAAACTAACAGATCGAGGCAGCGGTAGAGCAGCAACTCCTGTGTTCTGTGAGGTAAAATTGCTGTTTTGCCAGAGGAGTCTGGTGGCTTTCTAGAGACCAATATTTGGCTTTTACAAGAGAGTTTTCTGGTCAGAAACGGGTGTCTGACGGCAAGGTAAAGTGTTGAAAATATTCTAAATATAACGTACACTAAAACAGATACTGATTTTTTTTCTAGGCGGGCATTGTTTTAGGGGACTAAAATGAATTAAGCTGCTGACCCTGTCCACGGCAGCACATTGCTTAGCTTCCTACACCTTTACTTTTGCTGCTTCTCCAAACTTGAGGCGTGCCGACCGACACCGACTATTGATAAGCACCTCATACTTTAAAAAAAATCCTAACAATCCCTTTTAATCTAATTGGTTTTGAGAGAGATATTTGGCTTATATAAAGACAATTTCCTGCCAGAAAAGGCCGTCTGATGGCAAAGTAAAACTTTTTTTTTTTTAAAGAAGAATCACATGCTGACCCTGTCCACAGCAGTGCATTATGGATAAAAGGACAGATTGATCTGGAGCGATATTGATTCAGTGTTCAGCAATTCAATATGATTGATTCAAAAAGAGAATATTGATATCTGTATCGTTATTTTTTAAAATGCGCCCTTATTTTGAAATTCCCATGGCATGTCTGTGTCATTAATGCCTGGAAGAGCTCAGTCATATAACTGTCAAATCATAATTTAATTGCTTTTTATGAAACTGAATGTGTTAAATTGACATATGATATCGTCTGATACCGATCACAGGCCCCTGAATTGAATCAAATCCTAACTGAATATGATATCCGCATATATCGAATCGCTTTCCAAAGAATCCATAAAGTGTCATATCATGATGACACGTCTAATTTTCACTTCAACTCATCCTGACATTTATCTAAATCGAAAGTAAAATAATTCTTTGGTTTTCACACCGTTTCAGATGCTGGGTAATGACAGCAGAGTCCAGCCTTCATTCGGTCTCCATGGGACATAAAACGGGCAGCTGGCCAGATGACACAGCCAATAGTACACTGCATCTTTGTTTCTTCTGCGAGGAAAGCGACAACGCCACAGCGAGTGACCCCCGCAGGCTTGCTGTGACATCTGGCACTGGAATAGTGCACCGTTATCAGCCCGGGCCACTTAACAGAAAGACAACACGCCAGAATAACCCTCTTCACCTCTGCCTCGAGGTGTCAGTCAATGAGTCAAATAAGAGACTACGGGCGGTTCATGATGAATGCGACGCTTTATATAACGCGCAGCTTCGAGATAAATCCAGAAAATTGGTTATAGCAGGTGGTAAATGTTGCCCCCAAACCCTGCTTCACACGTGGTGCTCCAAACAACAGCCTCCCTCATTAGATATATGGCCTTTACTGTGTGAAATTCACACCTTTGCCGTTTCACCCTCAGGCATAAAAACGTTAGTAAAGGTGGCTGTTAATTCACTAAAGGCGGACCTCCTCTGCTGTAAACTGCTGCGGGAAACCCTGAAATCATTAAATACACAAAGAAGAACCCTGGATCAAACATGTCATGCCTTCAACACAAAAGACCCCCAAAAACACGTGAAGCTCTCAGGAGAACAGTTCCACCACCACACAGAGCTGCTCGTCATCTGGACCTAGAAATCAAGTTTTATCACATTTTAACAGACTTTAGTTGTCAAAATATTGCTGATTTATACTGAGTATGCCTCAGTTCATGCCTGAGGCATGAGGCATTGACTGATTAAGCTTCTTGGATGAGAGGCGAAACGTCCAGTTGCTTCCGATTTAATCTTTCCTGGGATGAAACAACCTATAAAATTAATTGCGTTACCTTAGCTTGAGGTCATAAAAAATGGACCAAAGTTTTTTCCAGTGCGAGAGGACTGGTGCTAAGGACATTTTTTTTATTGCATGCACACCTTATTTGCGTGTCTAATCCATCAGCTAACACTCATCTGCAGTCAGACGAGCTTAATTGCACTGGAGGGGCCACCAGGGGCCACCTGGCACCCACAGCAGGAGAGGAAGAAGCTGTGGGGTGCAGAGAAGGAGAAAGAGAGGTGTCGAAACCAGCCGGCAGTACGCGCCGAACCAGTGCCCGGAGGCGCCGCACACCTCAGCTGAACACATATTTCACTCTCACAGCATAATGTCACCCATTCATCATTATAATAGAGAATTAATTGGAGCATCCATCCAACACATGCAACCAGGCTGCACCTACTGCTACAGTACATGCCATTCTCATGCATCACACCAACTTCATTTTGCCTCGCATCAAAGTAAAATTTTAAAAGCTTGTTAAAACTTATTTCTTCATTAAATCAGCTTTTTACTTTCCTGTTTTTTTCCCCCCACAATCATCCAACGGATCTGGCAGTTGTGAGCAATGTGGCCCAATCCTCAAAGTTGAAGCCTTAATAAATCAAATTCCACTTGATGGATTGTATTATGATGAAATTACCCTCAACAACCTTGTGAATCAGCAAAAAGCACATTCTGAAGAAAACAGCTTTGCTATAAGAGTTTCTCCATTACGAGAAGTAACAGAGTTTACCCCCCCCCCCTCCAGGGTCTACATATCAAAGCATTTCCCCCCCAGTCTAATTACCCTATCACAGCCTTGGCAGGTGCAGGCTGGTGGACTGGAACAAAGCCAACCCTCATATATCAGGACAACTTTAAAAGATGACCCAGATGACACTTCAGACCACTGTAGCTGCAATCTGAGCCTTGTGAAGCATGCAATCATTTAGCCGCGACGTGTGTCAATTCTCATAAGGACAGGATGCTACTAAGAAGAACCCCCCCCCCCCCTTTAAAGAGGTCCATCATCTCTGCAGAGGCAGACACACATGACCCCAAATCTCCGAACAAATCGTTTATGATTTAAGGTAAATTTGACATCAGTGTGACTCATTAAGATGAAGTTTGTTTGGATGAAATATCAACTTCTGTCTTTCAAGCCTTTCACTGTAGAGCTGCAGAGTTTTCTGCACAGGAGAAGGTTGCAACTGAAGCTACAGTCTCAAAAGAAAATAGTCAGTGACCGCTTTGATAACTGATTTAAGACTGCAGCTTGATGATTATTTTCATGAGAAATCCATTAAACATTTAGTCCATTAAATGCCCAAAAAAGAAGTGACGTCTTCAAATTTCTTCGTTTGTCCAACAAACAGTCCAAACCCCACAGACTCTTCATTTACTGTCATAAATGACAAAGAAAAGCAGGAGAATGAAACCAGCAATGGTGGAAAAATGACAAAATACCTCTAATTTTCTTTCGATCGACTAAATCGATTGATCAACTAATAATTGCAGCTCTAAGATAAGTCATTTTTCAAGCAAATATGCCAAAACATTTGATGGTGTTGGATTCTTAAATGCTCCTTTTTTGGTCTTTGGTCTGGAAATCATCAAAATATTCAGCTTAGATATTGTGGTACTTCAGATGTTTTCTACTGTTTTCTGGTGTTTTATAGACCAAACGATTATTGGTAATTGCTAAAATTATCAGCAGATTAACTGATAATGATAATAGTCATTTGCAAATGACAGAAAAAAACATGACTCTCTCTCTCTCTTCTGACAGTGTGATTTTTTTTATCCATTTCAGTGCTCTTGTGATGCACTGGATCTACACAGAATTGGGAGGGTGGCATCAAGTCATTCATAAATGGTTTTAAGAAATTAACATTAAATTGCCCAAATTCTAAATGGGGTTTGGTGTTATACACTCTCCAGAAAGCAGAAGGTGTGGCAAGAGTGGAGTGAAGAAATCTCACTCACCGGTCGATTTATCGGATGAGTAATTCTCCAAGCAATAATGCCAAAGATTTGATGGTTCCAGCTTCTCAAATTCTTACATGAGAGTGAATCTAATTGGATGTTGGGCATTTTCCACTATTTTCTTATGTTTTATAGACTTAACGATTATTTGACAAAATAATCAGCAGAGACTGATCTTGAAAATAATCATAACCTGAGGTTTTACTTTATTCTGAACTTCTAATCCAAATCAGTCCTGTTGTAATGTACTTGATGCAGAATGGAAGAGTAGCTTCAGACCATCCATAAATGCTTTTATGATCTGTTCCCTCAGGCTTGTGTTCACTGACATAAAAAAAGAATAACATTAAATTGTCCAAATTCTAAATGAGGTTTGGTGTTATTCTTTCTTTCAAGCCTTCCACTGTACAGTTGCAGCCTTTTGTGCACAAGAGGATGGTGCACAATGTACTGTCATGTACTGGATGTATGCAGAATGAAAGAGTGGCACCAAGTCATTCATAAATGGTTTTTATGATCTGTTCTCTCAAGAGTGTGTCCACATAGATCAAGAAATTAACCTTAAATTCTAAATGGAGGTCGGTGTTGTGCCTTCTCCAGGCAAGAAAGTGCCAAGAAACCCTCTAGTAGCCTAAACTGGAGCAAGAAGATGTCACACTCACCAGTTGATTGATAATTTAAGTAATTTTTCATGCAAAAATGCCAAAAAAGTTGATGGTTCCAGCTTCTCAAATGTGAGAACTTGCCACTTTTCATGGTCTTATGATAAAAATTCTAATTATTTAGTAGGGTTTTTGGACTGTTGGTCTCGCAAAACAAGACATCTTATGACTGGGACATTGTGTAGGATAGTTTTCTTATGTTTTATAGACCCAAAGACTAAACGGAGAGTGGCACCAAGTCATTCATAACTGGTTTTATGATGCATTCCCGCAGGCATGTGTTCACAGACATCACAAAAATAAAACTGCCCAGATTCCAAATGGGGTTCTGTGTTATTCTTACTTTCAAGCCTTTGACTGTAGAGTTTCTGTGCACAGAAGGATGGGTGTTGTACTGTGATGTACTGAACACATGCAGAATGAAAGTGTGGCTCCAAACCATCCAGAAATGGTTTTATGATCTGTTCCCTCAGGCTTGTGTTCACATACATCCAAAAAATTCACCTTAAATCGCCCAAATTCTAAATGGAGTTCGGTGTTAAGCTCTCTCCAGCCAATAAACACTCCTTTAGCCTTAATTGGAGCGAAAAAGAAAGCACACTCACCGGCCAGGCGAACTGGAAGGGGATCACTATCTTGCCAGCATCGTCGACTTTATTCTGGTTATTCTTTGCGCTCTTAAAAGAAAACATATTTCCACCGAGAACTTGCGTAGATCCAGCTCCGAACGTGCAGGCGCCGGTGGGGGCGACCTCCATCTGGTACTCCTTCAGGCAGATCTTGAAGTAAGTGTCGCACTCGTCTCGGGTGCAGCGCAGGTCCTGGGGGCTCCTGGAGCCGTCGCAGCACTCCCCGTCCGCCAGCTCCCCGTTTACATTCTCCACGGAGATCAGCTGCAGCTCGAAATAGCCGGTTGACTGGGACACCTAGAAACAACATGTTAAAAAAGACCAAAATTAAATATAGTAGGCCTGGATTAAGAGGGCGAGGGGGTGCGTAAAAAAAGGGGGGGCCAAGTGGCCAAGACTTAAAAGACTGGGTGAATTATTCCGAAATAATTAGTTGCATCATGAATGGAGCACGTGAACAGCCACACAGTTTAACATGCACGGGGGTTTCAGACAATCAGGTTACTCAAATGAACCGCTGCAGCAGCCAATTGATGCAACGCAACTTAGAACTTCTTCTCGCTTCAGGCCTAATTCTGCTCCCCCAAAAATAAAAATAAAAAAACAACACATAAACCCACAAATCTCTCAGCGTGATCAGCAGTGTAACCAAAATGGAGAGTAGCCTGTATCAATTCCTTCAATCTTGTCATGGTGACATGATCACATGCTCCACAACTGACGGCTACGTAATTCAATTATCGATTAATGTGATGCGAATATGCAGTGCCGCCGGAGAGCAAATATCCATCTGCCCACGCCCACCAACTTTTGACATTGCTTAATTTTAAACATTTATTTTTATTTACGCGCGGCCGGATTTAATATTTTATTTGAGGAATAAAATAAGAGGAGCTTTTCTTCTTACCTCCGTCCATAACGACAACAGCAGCAGGCACACTATTGTGAAGCAATTCCTAATCCTTGTGCGATTCCACATGCCTCCGATTAATTAGCGTGACATAGGAGGGGAGAAGCGATAAGAAAAGACAAACAGCCGCGGAGCCGGCGACTAGTTCCTCCTCTCCTGACATGCAAGAATAAAATCTTCACATGCGCGTTCGTCCAGATTTCACCGAGGCATTACAAGCGTGTGTGTGTGTGTGTCTGATCAGACGGCGAAGCACTGATGGTCCTATCCACACAGCAACTGAGATGTTTCGTAGACACAGCCTGAGGAGAGGATGTCTGCTTTGATTGGCAGCTCCGCAAACCACTTACAAATTGGCCTGCGGGCAGTCTCTGAGCCAACCGGATTAAGGGGCGGACAATAGTACCTCCACCCTCCTCCTCCTCATCATCCTCCTCTTCTTCCTCCTCCCAAAACTTGAATTATACTGAGCTTCACTACAAACCGCAATACAACATGCGAACAAAGCAGGGATCGACTTTAATTAAAGATATCACCATGATGAATTATTTTTGAATTTGATTACTTATCAAGAGTAATTTAAAAATATTTAAATATAATTTGTCACTAGGGTTGAAAATGCTAAAAAAAAATAAAATAAAATAAAAAATCTATTAATTATTAATAATCAATAAGATACAATTTCAAAGTTTCATTTTTCAACAAATACCTCCGCAAGACAAAGCAACGCCAAATGGCGCACAATAACTCAATCCGTGCCATTTCTAGACTATTGATTAATTACCAATTAATTAAATTCTTAACACCATTGATGGATTAATGATTAATCATTAACATCCCTATTTGAAGAAGTTTCAAAAATAGCCCTGCACATAGATTAAACTGCTGACTGATGTGATTTCATTGTGATAATGTGATTATATCTTACATAAAACTCACATTTTACTGTGTTTTATTTTGAAAATTGCATCCAAATTGGAATTTTCATGTATTTTCCCTCTTAGTCTAGTTGTTTTTAATTCACACGGTGCATAAAAACAACATTTATTTTGTGCTTATTTGTGATGACAGTCGATTTTTTTTAATCATCTTGCCAAAAAAACATGTTTCCATTCATGTGTTTCTTCAGTATGAAAGTAAAACTGCCCCTGAATCACATCACTTCTTCTGTAACCAGAAACCAAGGAGCTCCTCAGTTCAACCCCATTACATTACAGCAGTTTAGAGCGCCCTCTACTGTCTGCATCAGTCACCATTTAACCTGACTCTCTAAATCAGGCAATACAGGGAAATAAGATATGCAAAAATACATAATAATAACGTATAATGTCACATACTTCAGCTGTTTTCATCATTTCTTAGATACCAAATGCATCTTGATATGGAAAATGTGAATTTCTTTGCTATTCTTGGTGCAAAATATTTTTTTCAGCCATGTTTGTTCTTGTCATCGTTTGAAGAAATACTCACAAGTGTAAAAGTAGCAATACTACACTACTACATTTAAAATGTAATAAGTATTACAATCCAAATAACATTTATGTACCAAACATATAAGTACTCATTATGCAGAGAGGCGCATTTTAGTATAATTATATTTATAATTAGTGATGCATTTATGTGTTGGCATCAGAAACACTGCAGCTTAATCACTGGTAATGTATAATAATTTATTAGTTGATTTATAATTTGTAATCTGAGTCATCTAATTAGTAATCTGAGTCTGCAAAGTAACTAACTGTTCTTTCTTGTTCTTTTCTTGTTATAAAAGTTGCAGCAACATTCATTGCAGACTGAAGCGCCGACTGAAGTCAGAAATATAGACTTAACATGGCCAAAAAATCTTATCTTATGAATATTATATTCAATTTCTGCTGACAGATTGATCTTATCTTATCTTATCTTATCTTATCTAATTTACACAGTGTATGTAAATAAACAGAAAGCAACAGCTGCCTGAAAGGTAGATAAGCTCAAAAATCAAAAACACTTCAAAAAAGTTATCACAAATGTAAAGTAGGTTACTTGTAGTTTGTTGTATGTTGGCTGAAACATACAAGAACACAGAGACCAGTTGTATTTTTATTATTATTCACATTCAACATCCTCAAAGGCTTGAAAGATCCTGATGATGATGGGTGACTCACCGTATTTCATCCTTGTATTCAAACATTAATTTTCACACATTTTCATTACGTCCTTGGCCGAGGTCCGACTCCTCCAGAGTACCAAAATATTTTGTCCTTCATGGTCTAAATATTGCTCGACTGTGACCCCATTTTTTAAATCGACACATCTAAGCAGGAGTGTGGTTCCTTACCATCATAATGAAAAAAAAGAAGCTACATCAAAAACTCCTGTGACCTGTATCCATATATTACACACTTTTACAAAACAATATGATCAATGAAGCTTTTATTATCCATACAAACAGGAAGTTTTGCAGCTCAGGTGTAAGTGACAGGCACCGTGCTACCACTGAAGTCACCTCACTCCATTTCTGACAAGAAAACCAAGAGAGTAGAGGCTGCCAATCAAAGTGTGTGTGTGACAGCACCCTCCTCTCTCACCCTCCATGTCTCTGTCTCCTTCTCATCAGCCGACTGCCAGCCCGTCAGATAGGCCTTAGAGGAGGCAGCCGATAGCCTGATCCGCTGCAGCCGCTTTGACTGGAACATTTCACACGCTGTCACAAGTACATGTGAGTGCCTTAAGTTGGATCACACCTAGTAAAGGGCCTCCGGTGGTGAAGGAACTGTGTGTATATGTGTGTACGTTTTGTGTGCTTCTTCTGTAGTGTTTGCTCAGTGTGAGGTGGCAGTGACGATATAAGTCGGTCGGGCCGTCCACCACTTTGGTTCAAACTGAAATATTTCAACAACTATTGCATGACATTTCGCACAGACACAAGTTCCCAGAAGATGAATGATCCTCCGACTTTTCTTTTAAGCACCAACATTAAGTACAAACCTGCAAAACTAATGACATTTTTATCAGCATCAGTTGTACTTTTTGTGCGGTACCTATTACCAAATGTTAAAACCTACCTAACCCTCTAAACTGTGGGTTTATGCAACTGACTGTACAAATAGATTCAACAAGAAATCAGAGCAAAAACAAATGAGAAGCAAATGAGTCGCTGCAATTCACAGAAATAAATAGAATCCAGTCGCTGAAAAGTGGATTTGCGGTTGCCATTTTGTGTCCGGGATTGTTGGATTTTGGGCTAAAATCTAAAGGTTATTTAGAAATTAAATACTCAGCATCTTTCATTTATATTCTGTGCAACAATCGTGCATCGCATCACATCGTGTATCATCAATTCTGCATGGAAACATGACAAAAAAGTCAGAAAATAAAAACATCTGTACAAACCTGTCCACGTACAACCATCCTGCAAAGTCTCATGTCCTCAATCTTTTTGAGACTTCCCTCTGCGCTCTGCCTGTTTAGCTTGCTAACTAGCTGTATTTGTTTAGCCTCGCTAAATGCCCCGTTCCTATACATGTTAGGAGGGCCAAATATCATCCATGCCCGTGCGTTTATGGGTTTCCCATCTCTGAGACAGATACACAAGATGCTTGCCTGGTTTGTCTGTTGCTGCTTTACTAGCCCGGACTCCTGTGCGCAGTGTTGACCACTCCAGAGGACAAACCTGGAGAGACATGTGGCGCTCCTGTCCGAGGTGCTGGGAAGCTCCACCACCTCTGAAGATCCTCTGCTGTCTGTGTTTGTCACTGTTGGCACGCTAACCCGCCCGCCAAACATCAACATGTTAGCATTGTAATTGTGAGCATGTTAGCATGTTAATGTTAACATTTAGCACTATGTACAGCCTTATAAAGATGCTAGCCCAGTTTTAGATTAATCAGATTTTTCTTTTTCATTTTTTTGTCATGCCCATAACAGAGAGAGAATTCAGCGCTTACTCCACAACTGTTTTCATGTCAGGGTGAAAATTCCTCTGTAAAAGCATTTAGACCTTAATGATTCACTAATATGAGCCTCGCTATTGAAACCGTGACTAATGACATTTGTCAAGCATCCTTTTAAGCCTGAGTGATTCACCAGAGGAACCTGGATACATTTTGCCTTTAGGCAAATACAAAAAAAAACCTACTTGCAAATCTAAGCAACAAAAGGGGAAAAAAAGCAAAATAAGAACAAAAGATCATGATAAGATCATGATTTTACTATTTTATGAAGCTGTTTCATCATATTAGGCATGAATAATATCTAATATGTCCTAATATTAGCCCAGTGTACCTCCAAACTGAAGCGTCTCCTGAATACTAACACCTACCGAAGGGCCTCGGGTGGTGTGTGCCT
>JAJHUR010119625.1:0-10795 GCA_027495735.1 Lutjanus campechanus
AGTACAATACATCCACCTATCTGTGTGTTCTCTCTCTCTCTCTCTCTCTCTCTCTCTCTCTCTCTCTCTCTCTCTCTCTCTCTCTCTCTCTCTCTCTCTCTCCTTGTGTGTTCTGTGTGTTTGTATTTTTCTGGTCAGAGATTAAAGATGCTGTTTAGTTTGTGTTTCAGAGTGAGATTTATTTAAAGGGAACTCCCACAGTGCTTCACAGACATGAGTGGGGAAATAAAATGTAAGAAGAGACATTAAAGTGATATTTCACCCCGGAGGAACTGATCTGATTATAAACTGATATAAATTTATTATCAAGAGTTTAGTGAAGCTTAAAAGAAGTGAATGAATCACAAGTCTGATGTTTTGTTCATAGGAAGAAAAGTAAAACAACGTAGAAATGAGGTGGAGTCATCGTCAGCCAATGAGTGAGTCTGGACATCTCTACCAAAGACAGATATTTTCTGAAGTCTGCAGAGTACGATGTGCAGGCAGGATGACTTTATTTGATTTAAAATGGTATTTTGCTTTTAACAAATATTGGGTCTCCTGCGATTTTGATCAAATTTCAAATAATTGTTCAGCCCTGATGGTGCACAGGTGCAAGATCTGTAATTTGAAGTTCAGACTTCCTGCCTACAGTGTGCAGGATTTAGTGACGTCTGTCAGTGAGGTTGCAGATTGCAACCAAATGAATACTGCTCACCTCACCCTCCCCTTCCAAGTGAAGGTGGAAGAGCCTACAGTCTGGCTGTGTTTGACTCATCTATCCACCCTGCAATCCTCCCTATGTGGACTTTGTCACTCTTCGTACTAGAGCTCGAGATCTGTGCCCGAACCTAACAGGACCCGGCGGGTTTGGGTCGGGTCGGGTCTTATTTGTGATATATTTCATGGGTTTGGGCTGTATTGTTATTCTCCCCAATGTTGTTGTTGTCAATTCAAATTCCCCCGCATGTATTGTGTCACTGCCAACTCCTGCTGTCTGATGAAGGAGGGAAGCTCGTTAAGAAAAATGTTTGGCTGTAATCGGGTTCTGACTGAAATATGCTAACAAGGAACGGGTTCGGGTCGGTTTCAGACAGAATTTTGTCTGCATTGGGCCATATCTCTGTCTCTCTCATTTATTTTCCTCTTATGTTTATTATCATTCTTTATTAGAATTTGTTGCTGTTTAAATATTGTTTCTAGTTTTTTTTTAAATGACAGAGCACATTATCAAATCTGACAGTTAAAAACCTCGACAGGTGGATCCCTGATAACAAATGAAATGAGTTTTCAGATTCTGAGTTCTTTGCTGGACAGTCACATGATGATGATTTGCTCCATGTGATTGGTCGACGTGTGTGTTTGTGTGTTGCAGTCGTAACCAGCTGGGCGCTCTGCCGGCCTGTCTGTGTGGTTTACCTCTGAGAGTCCTCAACGCCAGCAACAACAAGCTGGTCAGTCTGCCAGAGACCATCGGACAGCTGCACGGCCTCATGGAGCTGGTGAGACTCTTTATACTGTTTACACTGTATTACTGCACGTCACAAACAGGGATCAGTGATGACAGCTTTACTTTTCTCTTTATTAACAGTCCAAAACCCAGCGACTGTTTATTTACTGCCAACTTGAAAAAGGACTGAAATGATTTATCCATTATGAAAATTGTTGGCAACTAGTTTTCTCTCGATTAATCAGCTAATCATTGCACTGGAGGAGGAGGAGAGGGGCATGAAGATATCACTAATCACCAATTGATGGGCTGATGATAGTAATTTGGAGAATTTTGGTGTATCGCCCAACCCTAAGCTGCACCGAGCCGCGCCTGAGATGAATCTACTCCACAGGAGTGGTACTTTTGTTGCTTCTAACAGAATCTTTATGTTTTCAAATGTAGTTTCTCTCCTGTGTCGCTGTTTGTACTTTCAGGTATCTGCTTAATTTTAATTAAGTTTCATATTCGCTTTCAGCTGTGTCGGAGTCAAGTTACTGCTGATGAAACCCTTGAGAAAAAAACATTTCCTGTTTGTGCTGCTTCATAATAAAAGTGTTAAAATAACTAAAGAACAGGGATCTTTTACTGTTGAAAATTTTAGGAAACAGCGCGTTTATCCCAGAGACGTATATGAACAGTTTATCCACCACTTTACAGACACTTGACTCGAGCTTGGTTGAGCTTGTCTTCAGTTAAAAGACACACCTTCTAGCTGGTGGTCCTGTTTTAATGGAAACGCAGACCCCTGCCGTACTGGGCTGATGGGCTGGGTCAGACCGAGCTTTTTAAATTAATTTTTATTAATTTCCATATAATTTTTTGTCAAACCCACAGGGAGCCACTGCAGAGGAGCAGCAGAGCCACATGTTGCTCTGGAGTCAAACTGTAGAATAATGAAATGCATCCAGAAGCTTTAACACGAGTTGTTGTTGTTGTTGTTTTTCTCCTGCAGGACATCAGCTGTAATGAGATCACGGCTCTTCCTCGTCACATCGGCAGACTCAAAGCTCTGCGAGAATTAAATGTCCGCCGAAACCTTCTCTGCGTCCTGCCAGAGGGTGAGTTTGTTGAAGAGCTGCAAATTGTCCCAGATTAACCTTTTTTTTGTCCTTTTCACATCCAAAACACCCTGTAGTATCTTGTCTGTCTGAGTGAATGTGGACAGCACAGGCAGACTTTTTGTCTTCTCTCTTGAGTGTATTTTAGAAAAAGCTTCCATTTCCCTCCTCTTTAGGTGAGATTTACATCAATCAATCCCTGATAGTCTCTGTTAATCCCCCTCTGTATCTGCCAGAGCAGGGCCGTGCACGTCAAGAAGGCAGCTTGTATTTTATTGGCTTTTATTGAAAAGTAAAGTGTGTCCAGCATCTGATTTGCAATTAAACTCAGAAATGGAACAGTCCTCTTTATATAGAAGATGGGGAGGTGCATCTGAGACCACAGAGTCATCTGTTTGCTCAGCCACACCCGTCCCAGTCCCCAAAAATATACTGAGCCCTCCGTATGACTGAAGAACAACCTCCAGTCCCCAAAAAAGTCTCGAATGAGACGGTGACACAGAGACACAGCGCTCTGAATCTCATCTGGACAGACACCAGCCTTCTTTACTGAGGACACAACATAATCCTCAATGCTTCCATACGCTAACTGTCACGTCAGGGAGTTCTGGCTGGATTGAAAAATGTCCAAAGCTTCCCAGATTCCAAGATGACATCTTCAAATGTCTTCTTTTGTCTGATCAACAGTCCAAAAACGGAGGTAACTCAGTTAACTATAGTAACAGACTGAGAAAAACAGCATATATTCATATTGGACGAGCTAGAAAAGGAGAATTTTGACATTTTTCCTTTGAAAAATTACTCAAAGTGATCATTAAAATGATTAAAGCTGATTTTCTGTTGATTGAACAATAGTTGCGTTGATAATGAGATACAGGGTTTTTCTTTGCAGTGGGTTGGACTGACCCTTCCTAAGTCCCGCCCCTTTTTTGCTCTCCTGTCCCGTATCTGCTCTGCTCTCAGCTCGTCTGTGTTGAAAAGAAAAATGTTGACGATGCTTGACAGATGTTTCTGTGGGAGCTGTAAAAGTGACACATTCACATCTTAAATTATTTTATCGATTAATAGTTGTTTTATAAAGTTTCAGAAAAATGTTGATCAGTGTTTCTTAAAGTCCAAGATGACGTCCTCAAACGTCTTGTTTTGTCCACAAACCAAAGATACTTAAATAATTGTTATAGAGTAAAGAAAACAAAATATTCATATTTAAGAAGCTGAAATCAGAGAATTTTGACTTTTTTCCTTTGAAAAATGACTCAAATTGATTAATCAGTTATCAAAAGAGTTAACTGATTAATTGTTGCATCTCTAGTATGAAATAGAAATAGACAGATGCAAAAAAACTACATTCATGAGCTGAGTGAACGACTCTTTATTGTTTTTAATTATTTTAATTATTGTATGTTTTGAACTTCTGTAACTAAAACTGTGTTGCCGTGGTGATGATTCTGGCTTCGAGGAGCATTTTTCCATCAGATATGATCTGCGTCGTGATTCTAGCTGCAGCAATTAATCCAGGATTTTGTCATTTGTTAGATTAATCGCCAACTATCGGGATAATCAATTGTTTTTTATAACCAAAACAAAAAAGCCTCTGAAGAATCCTCTGCCATCGTGGACGTACGTCCATGTGCTCCACATTATTGCACCTATTTTGTTTGGTCCTGTTTTTCAACTGACAAGATTGTGACAGGATTTATTAATCGATTAATTGTTTTGAGTCGTGTTTTTTACATATTTCAGCTTCTTAAATGTGAATATTTTCTGGTTTCTTTCCTCCTCTCTGACAGTAAACTGAAGATCTTTGAGTTGTGGATGAAACAAGATATTTGAGGACAGATCAATGTTTTCTGACATTTTATGGACCAAACAACTAATCAGTTAATCGAGAAAGTAACCAACAGGTTAATCATCAGTGAAAATAATCTTTTTGTTTTTTTGGATGAATGCAGGTTAAATTAAACCAAAGTTGAGTTTGTTTTTTTCCTCCAGTTTTTTCTTGATGGACTGAAGCAGCAGTTATTTTCCAGAACCCTCCCGTTATCTTCGCTCCTTCATGTCTTTCTAGAGTTACAGCTGTGTTTTTCTGAGCAGTGATTTATTAAAGCTGCTGCGTCCTGAACCTCCTGCTGTTTTTTAACTGTTAGATAACCACTCTTATTCTGACTCTGACATTTGACCCTCTTCTTTCCTGATGAAATGCAGCCGCTCGCAGTGCTTTGTTCTCTGAAAAGTTCACTTTCAAGAAGATAGAAAACCTAAATACTGCAGAAAAATTAAGATGAAAGAGGCCGGAGCAACAGACTTTGATAAACAGACTGGAGGACGAGGAGTGTGTTGATATTCGATCTGAATGATGAGCGACTGCAGATTGTTTTCTGGATGATTCATCCCCGCGCCTCAGCACGTCCCGTCTGTTTGGATTTATTTTGCTGTTTTCATAACTCGACATATGCTTGTCCCTCGCCATCGAGGCCGTCTCCCGGATTGATTGATGAGCTTTGATCCGGCTCGGCTCGTCAGCTCGATGCCACAGCGACGGGGAGGCTTGGAGCGAGCAGACTGGCCGGCAGCCTGACAAAGGGAGGGATGTTGTTTTTGATTTAATCTGTTGAACTTGTGCAGACTTCACTGCTGCTGCTGCAGAGAGCCGCTGACATCAGACCACCAGGGCTGCTTTAGTGTTTTTTAAAAGGTCGGCCAAGCTTCGAGTGGCAGGAGTCAAATGTTGGAGAGTCAAACTTAAATCTGAAGATCGTATCTGATGGAAAAATACTCCTCAAAGCCAGAATCGCCACCACGGCAACACAGTTTTAGTTACAGAAGTGGAGTTAAAAACAATACGGAGCAGTTTCCTGTCTTCACTCATAAATGCAGTTCATTTGCATTTTTATTTTTTTTGAGTCATACTGGAGTTACCACGATTCATTGATTATTAACTATTTTGATAACTGATTAATCAGTTTGAGTCATTTTTCAAAGGAGAAAAAGTCCAAATTCTCTGATTTCAGCTTCTTAAATGTGAATATTTTCTGGTTTCTTTCCTCTCTGACTGTAAACTGAAGATCTTTGGTTTGTCAAAGACTCAAAGACGTTTGAGGACGTCATCTTGGACTTGACACTGATTCAATATTTTTCCAACATTTTATTGGCAAACAAATATTAATGGAGAAAATAATTAATTGATTAATCGACTATTAAAATAATCGTGGAGTGTTTATTTCATTACTTTGAACTCAGGCTGCAGACTGTCAGCTCTTTCCTTAATCAATCATCGGTGAAATCAACAATCAATTGATTGATTAATAAGAGTTACAAAATCTTAATAATGTTCTATTTACCAGACAAACAAAGTTTTATTTCCACAGCAACATGTTCCACGTTCTCTGACAGTGTTTGGAAAACTGTATATGGTTCTAGTTGGAACTTTTTATTTCTGAGAACCATTTCTGGTTGTTGTTAAAACTTTTTATAAAAGTTCACTTGGAACCTTATCAGAGTTCTACCTAGAACCCAACATAAAGGGTTCTACCGAGAACCATCTGTCTTTTTTTTCTTTGGTCAAAATTAAGCAATTTTCAAATTGCAGTGGGTCAACTTGCAAGTTTGATTAATTGTTCAGCCCAAGTTTCTGTTTTCGCTCCTGTCAGCAGCCAGCAGGGAAAATAATTAATAAGGCTGAGAATCAGCACATTTGATCTGATCCACCTCAGACTTTTTATGGGAATATCTTCAAAAACAACAGGGTTTGAAAGGAAAACATGCAGCTGTTTGGAGTTAGAAGCGAGTCAACTGTCCTCCAGCTGAGTAGAAACAAGAGTGACTTAAGAAAACTATGTTAATTATGAATAAATAAGTTGATACTTAACTTACTCATCTGCAGAAGGCAGCACTGCTGCGACATGGCAGTTTTTCGCCGTTCGCTCGCTCTCTGTATGTGAGCAGGCAGCCTCACTGTCAGGCCTCTCGTCTGCATCTTCACGTGCAGGTTTAAGAAGCTTTAAAAACACATTTTCTGTGTCTTTTTTTGACTTTGGATTGAATCGAACCATTTGTCCTCAGTGACCTCACAGCAGCAGTGATCATGTTTTAGTCCCGTCCAGGATATATTTTTATCCAGCGACCAGAGGAATGTTTCCTGGTGTCGGCCCCGCCTCCATCGTGGGCCGCTCAGCCGACATTATTACCGCCTACGAGGGCTTTTAATTATGAGCGACTGTCAGGACGAGTCTGTAATGATCGCTTCGTCAGGATTGATGGACTCTTCAGTGACGCATCGCTGGCAGTCTGCAGGATGTGACTCCCTGAACGGTTTCTTCCCACAAACCCACACATCAGTCTGCAGTGTTTGTCTTAGTGTTCGTCTGAGGGGCTGAATGTTGGAGGAATCATGTAAACACACACACACACACACACACACACACACACACACACACACACACACAGCAAAGTGGAGTTTATTTTTAAAGCGCCTGAAACAACCAGGAATGAAAACTACAATGTGTTTGAAGGAGGAACACTGAAACTCTGCAACCAACAATTATTTTCTTTATTCATAAATCTGACAGTTATTTCGCTAATTCATCATTTATTCTTGAGCCATTAACCATGAAATTAGGGGGTAATTTGTGGGTCATTTCTGAGACATTTCAAATGTATTACTTGGTAAATACCACCATGAAATTATGGGATCTGGAAATCAAAGTGTTACTGACGGCTGTGAGACAAAACTAATCAGTTCCAATAATTGTATCACAATTTCAGTCAAAATAATCACAATATTATACTTTTTAAGATTCACTTCCTGATTATTCAGTTTCCACGTTGATTCAGGGTCTCAGTGAAGGAACGTGAACGCGCAGCTGCACTAGTAGAACAGCCAATAGGAACGGCTGATCTGATATGACCTAAACTAAACCTAACCCAGTAGTTTTGTTGCCTAAACCAAACTGTGACTGTTTGACAGTGTTAACCACGTGAGGACAGAGGAGCAGTGCTCCTGTCACTGATACTGTCCAGTCATCATGTAACAGCTGATGTCAGAATAACTGTTACAAACACAAACGTCATTTACACGTGGATCAGAAAAACAAAACAACATGACAATTAGCATTAAAATGTCCCTTCAGAGACGCGCTGCTCAATTATCACGTCCTCTTTAATATGTTCACACTGAGCAGCTGATAGAAACACTGAATGTTAGTGAGACAGAAGATTTATTTAGAACCTGCACACATTTTAATAGAAACACGACTATAGACTGTCTGTAAAAACACCAGTGTTGGGCACGTTACTTTAAATAAGTAATTAGTTATAATTACTAGTTACTTCTCCCAAAAAGAAACTGAGTAAGTAACTGAATAACTCCACTATAAAAGTAACTAGTTACCAGGGAAAGTAACTATTGCGTTACTCTTGAATTTGGATTTTTTTCTGAAGCAGGTTTCACAAGCCAGTTGCATAGAGTAGAACTGCATCGACAGGTACTTACACAGAACTTTTAATATTTATTGATTAGAGCTGCTTACAGCGGACGTGGACAAACACTTCGCTCCGGGACATAATGTACACTTCACATGTCCGTTCTTGTCTTTTTCCTCAAGGAGAATAAAGTAGTGTCTGTACTTCCACTTTGAAAACACCAACTTTCCCTCCAGACTCGCCATTGCGGCAGTTTACCTCCGCTAGTTTGGGTGTGTGGGGCTGCTTTGTGTGTGTGGTTTGTGTGTAAACTGAACACTGCCTCTGATTGGCTTACCGTGAAAGCTTACACTACCTTAGCCAATCATCATCCCGTCCCTCCCTCCTCCCTCACTAAAGAAAAAACATAAACAGCTGTACAGCTCCTGTGGCTGAGAGACAAGTCGGATGACAAGAGCTTCAATGAGTCGCTTTAGTTTATAACGCGCCACATTTAATTGTCGGTAACGGTAACGGCGTTGTAACGATGGAAATAGTAATTAGTTAGATTACCCGTTACTGAAAAAAATAACGCCGTTAGTAACGCCGTTTATTTTAACGCCGTTATTCTCATCACTGAAAAACACACACATACTGTCTGTGTCTCCGTCTCATGTGTCGGTGGTGTCTCTCCGCCCAGCCTCACCGGGTCACTGTGGTTCGCTCCACAGATGTTTATTTTTAACCTTCTGGCAGAGGAGAGCAGGGAGAGCTCAGAGGCTTTATGAGGGTCAGCTCTCTCTTTCTCTGCTCAGTGAGTCAGCAGCTCTGTAGTAAACCGTCCACACGCTCACACGCTCACCGTCCCACCAGTCTGAAGTCCAACTTCACTGTCTGACTCAAACTGAACTGATGCAGGACACAGTGATGCTGTTTTAAATTCACTATCTCAGAGCTTTGGACAGTTTGTGGACACACGTCCTTTAAGGTGTATAATGCATTAATTCTGCATGTCAGCAGGTTTTTATATTTACTGTAACTATTAGAAGAGGCTGCGTTCACCTTGAACATTAAACAGTCTGGTTTTTTAAATGTAATTACAGCTCACAGACTCCAGTGGAGAACGAGTAAAAGAGGTGATTATTTCGAGGTATTTTAGTTCTAATGAGGAATGAAGTTCACATGAAGAGAACCGCTCTCGTCTGCGAACAATTACAAACCTCTGAAAATAACAACAACAGCTGCATTGTTCTGTGTGATGGGAAACATGTCGGCGGTGTGAGCCATGTGAATGTGTGTGTGTGTGTGTGTGTGTGTGTGTGTGTGTGTGCAGTCTGCTGTAGGTTTGCAGAATTCAGCAACAGGATTTTAACTCCTACTGGACATGTAGCTCGTCTGTTTTATGGCTCTAAGACGGTTTAAGTTGATGATTTTGAGACCTAATTTTATAGACTTTGTTATTTTTTATTCATTCAGTTTTGGCTGGATGGTTAATAAACTGTTTCTGTGCTGTGACAGACTCAGAACACACATTTATTGTTGCTTTAGTGTCTGTAAGGTCACAGTCGAGTGTTACAACATGATTTCTGGCGGAGGGCTTTAAGTTGGAAGCCTGGTGAACCACTTAACAGCCAGACCAGAGAAGCCTCTGTGATCCTCCAGTCGCTTTAAGAGGATCAGTGGTGTCAGAGGCAGAGCTCAAGTCCTGGAGGACCAGTAACCCGAGTCAGCAGCCAGCAAACTGTCGTAGCTCTCACTCAGGAGTGCAGTTTGACACCTGATTGAAATTTTTCAAAGGGATTATTAATATTGAGATGAGCGATTAACCGGTGGAATACGACTTGTGGGGTCCAGGTTGAGTTTCTGAAGGAGAGGAGAGACCAAAGCAGTTTTAAGAAACGACTGACGGCTGGTTCACACCACATGGTTGTGACGGTACTATCGCTGACCGGCTGCAGCTCGCACACGCTGTGGTGTCCACACAGGCTGAGTTTCTGCTTATGCTAACACTTATGACATATAACAATATCCAAAATGTATCTTGATATTTGGTCTCGTATCACGGTACAATATAATATCGATATATTGCTCAGCCCTGCTCACAACATTCAGAAACATTTAAAAGTTTTCTGACACACATTTTTCCTTGAACAAATACTGGACCTCCTGCCATTTGAAAATTACGTTACGTACGACACACACGCACTGCTCAGGAGTGTAGTGTGAACTAGTCAGAGTTTAGAGATCTGTTAATAATGGACTAAATGTGAGGGCCGATGGTGTGGAGGACATCCTTCAAAAAAAGAAGTTTGTCAAATGTCCACGACTTCATTTCATGAATAATTTCCAGCAGAGTCATCAGGGAAAATTCATTGAAGGAGAAAAGGTAGTGACTAGGTGGGATCAAATAATCTAGATTTATGAACCTCCATGGGAGGCTGACTGCTGCTGAATGTTTAATAATTAATTAAGGCTACAAACATCTTATTTCTCCAGTTGTGATGTATGGTGTCAAGTGTCGAGTCCACACTTTTTCAGAGTTGTCAAAGAAAAATATTGTCTTATATTTGGGCCAATGTAAATACTGGATGTTGGCTGAATTCATCTAAAAACTCACAAGATGGAGAAAACCAGGTGTTAAACTAACAGTGTGTGTGTGTGTGTGTGTGTGTGTGTGTGTGTGTGTGTGTGTGTGTGTGTGTGTGTGTGTTCTCTCTGCAGACCTGGCTGATCTTCCTCTGGTGAAGTTTGACTTCTCCTGTAACAAAGTGTCGACCATCCCGGTTTGTTACAGGAAGATGAAACATCTCCAGTCCCTCCAGTTAGAAAACAACCCACTGCAGAGTCCACCTGCACAGGTAAACAC
>JAJHUR010119626.1:0-12148 GCA_027495735.1 Lutjanus campechanus
AATACATTCTCATAATAATTTGCTTATAGTGATTATAGAAAAACAAATGATGACTACAAGAGGTTTCAACTGTAATTTGACACACACAAGAATAACATTTGTGGTTTTTAAGGCGCCATTTCTCCAGTCTCTAAGTACAATACAGCATGTGCTTTTAACAAGTAATGCAACACTTGTAATGCTGCTATGATCAGACCTAACTTCATCAATACATAACTTCCTCTACACACCCAGACAAAACCAGACAAGCGCCAGAGGAAGTCTGGCTTTGGTTTATTTTAGTAACATATTAGTCACTGTGTTCCCATGAACAGCTGAAACAGACTGTAACAGCAGTGAAAAGTAGCATTCCAGTTCACTGTACCTGATGCAGCCGAGTGGGCAGTACCTTGTAGCAAAGGCGGAGGGGGAGGCAGGCCAGGCGAGGGCGTGAACAGGGCCCCAGAACTGGCTCGGGAGGGGGGTCGGAGGGGCCCTGAGGATCCTGAGCCCCTGATGTAGGACAGAGACACACTGGTGGAGGGAGTCGGGGGACGCATGGAGGATGAGGAAGACGCGACAGATGAAGCAGATGAGGGGGGTTTGACTGGGGTGGTGCTCCTGAGAAGAAAGCAGGCAGAAGTGTAAATAATAAATCACGTTTGCCATTTAAAGAACACAAAAACATTCACTGAAAAAGGGTTAAGCCAGCAGGGATTCATTGTAAAAAATGAATATAATAAACATACTCTTACTTTTATCTAATCTAACGATTAGTCAATTAGTTGTCAACTATTAGATTAATCACCTACTTTAATACAATCAGTTCATCGTTTTGAGTCAAATTCACTGATTTCAGCTTGTCAAACGTGAGTATTTTCTTATTTATTAAGTCCTCCTTGACAGTAAACTGAATATCTTTGGGGTGCAAACAAAACAAGATAGTTGAGGATGCCGTCTTAGGCTTTGGGAAAGTCTGATCAACATTTTAATCGATTAATTGAGAAAATAATCAACTGATTAATCAACAATGAAAGTAATAGTTAATAATAATCGTTGGAGGCCAACTCATACCTGTTGTAGATGGAGTGAGGTCGTCCAGGCAAAGTGAGGAAGGGTTTGGGTTTGGAGAGCGGGGGGCTGCCGTTGTGGTGGCGGCTGCCGTTGCCGTTGAACGGGCTGGACCGGGGGACCGTGCCTGAGGGTGTGACCGGGGAAGGCAGGCGAGAGAAGGGGGCAGAAGAGGTAGAAGAAGAAACAGGCTCTGGGAAATGCTGCTCCAAGCTTTTCTCCTGGCTTCGCTCCAGGCCAGATACTCTTGGGGTCACCATCAACCGTGACGCACCACCACAACGGGCCGGTAGAGATGGGCCGTTTTTGCCCACGGATGTGCCCATGTTTGAGGGAGCAGGCTCCACAACTAAAAAAAAAAAGAGAGAGAGAACATCAGTCAGCATTTTGGCTTTCCTGCACATTTCAGGACAAACTGACAGGATTGAGGGTGAGAAGAGCAAAATATACAGAGGACCACAAACCCAAATGTAAAATAGTGCGTAGGGCAGCGTCTACATGTATCAAGTTAAAAGACTTCTTAATGCCACCATTTAATTCAATTTAAATCTAATTTTGCAATAAAACTAAACATCAAAGGTAAAAATATAGCTGTCTTCTGAGTAAAGCAGGGGTGGGAGAAAATTGATTATTTTTTAAACAATTCCTGAATCGATTTTTGGATTGCTGAACGAAGTTTATTTATATATAAATAACTAGTGCTTAGCCTGCTAGCTCAATGCTAACCCATAACCCTCGACGTGCCAACAGAAATTATTATCACAAACACCTTATTTCATTATAATAACAAACCATTTTATTTAAAATACTGAACATAAAACGACATGTGTGCTCATGCTTTCAGATAAATACATCCTCTGAGCTGTGGGAATAAATTAAAAGCTGCCGAACTAATATTGCTAAACTAATCCATTACTCTGCCTTCAACACTCCAGCCTGCCCAGCTATAGCAACCTCACAGGGTCAAAACTTATAATCATCTTTGGCTTAATATCTTATTTTATTTATTATTTTCTTGTGGCACCAGCTTAATCAGCAGGAACAGTTAAATGTAACACTGAGCTTCAAAAAATACTTTATTCACCACTTTTAATAAAACTCAGAAAAACATTATGTGCATTGTTTTAGAAACTACAACTTAACTTTTTCATGGTCTAGTGTTAAAAAATGCACACAAAAATCACAACGAATCACAGCATCAAATCACAATACTTGTAGAATCGCAATAAATATTGAATCAGCACCCAAGTATCGTGATAGTATCAAATCAGGAGATAAGCGTATCGTCCTAGCCCTGAAGTAAAGACATTAATCTGTTCACCTTTTTAACTAAGGCTGAATTCACAATTTCTATGCTGAAAGTCACTTAGATCCCTGTATTATTATTGTGGTTCTCGGTTTTATAGCGCACACAGACCAAGACCAAATTCCAAGGATAGTCAGGGCTAGTCCAAAATATTCCTAGGATGTACCCTAAGCAAGGAAACTCTCAAGACATTATCGACTAATTCCAAATGATGGAATACCAAACAACTGATCTTTCATATGTCATATCTCATCATTGAGCAGAGCAGTGTATGCTGTGTATTCTGATCCCTTCATATTTACAAATAATTGACAAAAATCATCACAGGCGTCCAACTGAATGATGCAAGAATAAAAACTATCCCAGGCACTTTAGTAATTTTCTGTTAAGATCTAAATATAGGCTTGTGAGGATCTATCAACTGACACGTCAGTTCACCGTTTCATGAGTGTTAGGCGGGAGGAAATAAAAGTGGACTGGCAGCACTGAATTGCTCATACCTTTCCTCGTACTGACTGTGAAGACTGGGTCCATGTCATTGTCGGAGGCCTAGAGGGTGACAAGAAACAATTTCATTTAGAATCAATGAAAGTCAACATATTAATCAAAATTTTCTTGTGGCATATGAGGATTACATCAAGTCTGACAGTCTATTTTACGACCCCACAATTTATTTTCAAAAAAGTCAAGAGAATTTATGTTTATTTTGTTGTGTTCCCATTCAAGAACACTGTCTAATTGCATTAAAGTTCTTTCAAAAACTATGGCAAGCAATGCTATGTTAAGTATCTAGGGCTGCACCCTGAAAGTCTTTTTTGTTATGATTTGTTTGTTTGTTTTGGTGAGACAGTGTCAAGTGTACTTCTGGGGACATTTGGGTCCCCAGAGGCAGCTACAGAGCGAGCGCTCCTCGCTTTCAGGCTGCTCTCGGGGGGTAAAATCAGTTCACTACTTTAAGTTGTCCCGTCCACTCACTGAAAATGTCTGCGATGGGTACGGGCAGCTATAGACCCAACTGCACCCAGAGTGAGATTCAGTGAAGCCTGGATTATACTCCAGGGTTTCTGCCAGTGTACTGCCAAGATACCTTGTCTTGCTTGCTGATAAAGGTGGTCAGCTCATGCTCAACTAAGGTGGACCAACCTTTAATCTCTTGCTTTTGTTTGATATGTAGTGTCAGCAAAAAATGTTGTTGCACGTTTCAGCAGAGTTAGCGCTATGCCTGGCTATCAGTACTCAATAACTTTCAGGTATCGACCAAAATAACCCGGCGCCAGGTGGTATAGAAACTTCTCCAGTCAAACGGTACCTGCATTTGATCCTTTTTGCATCTAGGTCTAGGAAAAACATGACTATTTCATCCCGAGCATTCTTCTGTTTGATTAGTCATGCGATTGCTGCTGCAGCTACAGCTAGCAGCTACATACAGCCTATGGTGGTGAAGCTGAGCGCAGTGCATGTAACAGACTGCAGTTCTGCATGCCAAAATTCAACACAAAATGTTTTAAAGTATGTAAGTAAAGAAAAGTATCAAATGAAGTACTCTTTTGGTATCGGTGTCACTTTAAGCGTACTGGTATCATAATTTTTTGAACGAGACCCACTCCTAGTTAGCAAACATTAGTTCAGTGTGCTTACTTGGTTTTATATTACATGAACATCACTGTCACCCTGATCAGTCTACTGAATCCTGTTCACAAAACGGGCACTAAAGCTTTGCGTGATTGTCTACATGAAAAAAAGGGAACAAACAGTCCAATATTCATATTGAACATCCTAATCCAATTTGACTGACAAAGTTCTGAGTCGGGTGCAGCCCTCTAAGTGTCACACATTCATCACTTAATAAGAAAAACCTGTAACTAATATTGAAAAGGTAACAAGCAAACAGTACACACCTTGTCTCCTGTGTCACTTTCAGTGTCACACTGAAAAAATAGAGGCAAAAAAACATTCAGATTTGCATCTATTTGAATATTTCAAACAATGTATTGTTTCAAAGCGGTTTGCAGAAAGGCTGCACAGTGTTGCAGGATCAATACAGAACATCATGTTCACTGCAATATTAAGAAAAGAAACTCACGATGTAGCCAGTCTCCAAAGGATGTCCCTAGACAAAGAAACACACATACTATTAGCTCTAATGGTGTGTGAATAGGTTTTAAATAAGGCTAAAAAGGAAGAATGTATATTATTTACAGCTAATAAACTTTAAAAAGGTCAAATATATTCACATAACCCATCACTCCCCGGCTCTACAGAACAACCCTGCGCTGCTTCATTAACAAAAACACCCTTGAGTGACAGGTGTTGTAAACCAGTTCTACTAGGTCATTTTTAGTAGCAGGATTTCCGGGGAAGCATCGCTACAGGAAAGTACACATAGGTATTTGATTAACTAATAGAACTGAACATCTCAAATGACAAGATGAAGGTACATCCAATAAAAACATTAAAGCTCATCGGCTCACCTCTATCCTCCTCCTCTTATTTCTACTCATTTTCCAACAGCTGCTGGAGTAGCTGTGCGGGGCTCCTTCCTCCGGCTCTGACAGCGGCCCTCCACCGTTCTCCTCGGGCCCCCTCTTCCCCTTGTTCCTCCTTCCCAGCATGTCAGTGCGCTGACTGGGCTTCAGAGAGCAGTCCATCTGACAGGCAGAAAATACATGTTTAAATGTCTACCAGTAAACATGAACGTGGATGCCCGAGGGCAAAGACCATAGGCTCGCTACGTGCCGATAAATATCCTGACAGACCTAATCTGCATAGTCTACTCATAGTTCTACTGTGAGTGATCGCAAAAATAGAAACACTAGAATGATGTAATACAATACAGTAGTCAGTGCATGAGACTTTGACTTCAGCCATTTGTGTGTAGACTCAATTATAAGGTGTGTTTTGAGGCTGTATTTTGTATTTTGTGGTTTGTGGTTTTGAATTCTTTCCTAAAACGTGATTCTAATATTTTGTACACCTTGTTTGAAAATATCAGAAACGTGCAGCCTAAAAAAGACTACTTTAGAATTGAATCAACACTCCAAAAACAAATGTCCATGCTGAAAATAAAAACACAATTCAAAAAAAGGATGGTTGTATTTGAGTAAAATGCAGTGAATAGGGGTTTCCATCTTTCTGATAAATTATCATTCCCACTATCTACCCCAGGGCGTCAGAAGATAAATCTGAGGGGTTGTGAGATGATAAACAACTTAGAAAAGAAGAAGAAGAAGAAGAAGCACCTCTGCTGATCAAAATCATGTTTGTTTGTTTTTTGCTTGATTCTGGAACATATTACATCAGGGACTCAAAAATTATTAAAATTATTTTCATAATTGGCTTATCGTTTCAGTCATTTTTCAAACCAAAATGTCAAACACTGTCTGGTTCCAGCCACTTAAATGTAAAGATTTGCTGCTTTTATTTGTCATTTGTGATAGTAAATTAAAAATTGGACTGTTGATTAGACAAAAAAATCCATTTAAAGATATCACCTTGGGTTCTGAGAAATTGTGATGAGCAGTTTTGTCTTTTTGACATTTTATAGACTATATGATTAATCTTGACAAAGACTCGGCAGATTAATCTCATATACAAAGACAGTTTCAGTGGAAAGTGGCTCTTCAAAGCTCGAGAGCTGCAGATAAAAACGATCAGTTAAACATCACAGAAAGTGGATTGTTTGTGATAAATTAGCTGCATAGGCGACCAAACGGACATTTCCAGTGCATGAAATGACATTTATAAATTACAAGGTGCCTTTGCAGCACGTTTCACTCATACTAAGTGGAGTTTTAAATCCAGTTGGTAGTTAAATGTAATTTTAAGTATGTAAGCATGAAACTAACACATATAGCAAATATTCTGTTTGGTAGATAGGTTTAGTTGGATCCTTCTGTTGTTTATTATTTAAAACAAAACAGCAGCTAAAATAGATTCTTGCTCTTGGAATAAAGAATAAATAAATCTTAGCATGAAGAGCAGGCAGACATGAAGGTCAGCTTGTCTGTTTAACTGTGGGAAGAGTCTTAATAAATTATCTTGTAAAGAATAACTGCAGGCAGTTACCGTTGTTAATAAATTCAGGCAGGAAATTTGAAATTCTGAAAAGGAAATTGCCACATTCCACCAGTAAACACTGTACTTTTCTTCTATTAGCAGTTTCAGATAGTAACCTGCCATCAATTATAGCATTCACTGGTTCATTTGACTGTAAAATCAAGTGACCCAGGAGAATAGTGGAACTGTATATGTGGGTAAAGAGGCAGTTTTACAGCATGAACTAATGACAGTGACAAATAATTCTGGTTTCCTCTCTTGATGCAGAGGTCAAAAGCAAATGCCATTAGACCCACCCTGAAGGCACATTCACTCATATTAAAGATTATTTTCTCTTCATTAGACTGCCAACTGTACCACATGTCAACATCATGCAATATTTGTATACATATATGCAAGTATGATGCATTCAAGCTCTAAATGCATGGTGTAAACATCACACTAAATAACCAATTTCCTGCCTGTCGTGCTGAAAAGGCAACTGACCTGAGCAAGTCAGGAGTTTAAGTATTAAGTGAACAGCCCAGGTCTAACAACACCATCTCTGCTGTTAAGTGACGCACAATTACACTTTTTAATGTGCATTAGTTGTTGTTTTTTTTCTTTCTTCTTCTGAAAAGCCATTTGGCAGCCCATCAACACCTCAAAGAATTAGAACATGAATAATTAAGGCCTCTCCAGAACCCATCAGAGGGATGCCTTGGGGTTTGAGGTTGGCCTGAGTGGATTTCTCTCTGCAAGCAAGGAATGGTGTCAGAGTTGAGGAGTTCATCAATCTGCAGCTCTTTCACACCTTTAGCTGGAGGGAATAAGGCAGGATTTGACGTGATGGAGAGGATTTAAGAGAACAAAGATTAAAAATACCTACGTTTCGATTCCACTGCTCGGTTCACGCCAAACAATTCAAATAAATTAGAGGAATGGGACGTGCCAACTACCTGCTATGTGATCCATGTGGAAAATAGATGACGTTTCATGAATGATAACTGATTAATCCTCATCCTACCAACATATTTAATGTACAAGAACTGAGACTGCTTTTGGCTTGTGGCTGGTGCTGGTGCCCTGCTTATTACATTAGTTATGCAATTAATGCTGTCAGGAGGAAAAAAAACCTGATTATTATTATATTAGGAAGGTCACAGTATATTTGCATATTGTGGAAAAAAAAAAATAGACCGACCTCGGGCTGCAACTACTGATTATTTTCATTATTGATTAATCTGTTGATTATTTTCTCAAATAATAAGTTAGTTGTTTGGTTTACAAAATGGTGAAAAACATTGATCAGTGTTTCCCAGGACCCAAGATGACATCAAATATCTAGTCAACAACCCAAAGATATTCAGTTTACTGTCATGGAGAAATATGGAAAACAGAAAATATTGACATTTAAGAAACTGAAATCAAAGATTTTTGACATTTTTTCTTGAAAAAAAACAAACAAACAAACCTCAAAGCAGTGAATCAATTCTCAAAAAAGTTTACGATTGATTTAATTACAATGATAAAGTGACAGCCCTGATAGTGTGCGATACTTTAAATAAGGACCAATGGCAAATACGAACTCAATCAATAATTGGTTATATCTGTTAAAAAGGCATTGGCGGAACTGGATGCTTTTGACTGGGGTCAGGGTAGGTCAAAGAAAAAATTGATCGGCATAGTCATGAAAAATTGGAATAACAGAATAAAGCACCTGTGAGATGGGTCAGTGGGTAGGATTAAAGTTAAAGGGACAGTTCACTCTAAAATCAAAAATACAAAATAGAAAATTTTCTCTTGCCTGTAGTGATATGTATCTATCTAGATTGTTTTGGTAAAGCTGCTGAGGTTTGGATATATCGGCCGTCGAGATGCCTTCTCACTCTTGCCTGTGGTGCTCCCAAACACTCAAAAAATACATTTGATTAACTAAAAATCAGTGTTTCTTTCCAGAAATCATGACACAGTTACTCGAGATAAAACCAGAAGCCTTGGTGTTAGCAGTTTCATGTAGGAACTACTTTCTTCCCATCATAGAAACGAACCAGTTCCTACATGAAACTGCTCACAACAAGGTCTGTAATTTTTGGTGCGCTGAGTAGGGCTGCATGATTAATCTCAAGGTTATCGAAATTGCAGCATGACCAAGTGCAATATCCAAATCACAGAATGAGATCAGAATTTTTTGAAAAAGGAAACTGTGTGAGAAAACATAATTATAACGAAGTACTGTGGTGCTGCATAGATGCCCAGGCCTACAAATCATGTTCTCCAGATGAAAGAAAACATGTTTGTTTGGTACAATAAATGTCAAATAAACATGATTTTAATCGCCTTTTTTCAATAAGAATTAAAATTGTAATACAAAAATGATCATTCCTTTTTATTCTATATAGCAATCTAAGCCAAAATGGTGGAAATATGACTTCTTTTTTTTTTTTAACAATATTATGGAGCCCTAGCATTGACTATCATTTAAGTTCTCCACAGCAAATATCTCCAAAACTCAACAACTCACATTAAAACAATCCAGATGGATCCAAAGCAAAACAGGCCAGAGGAAATATATGTATTTTTGATTTTTGGAGTGAACTGTCCCTTTAAAGAGTGATCTAACACTTTGTTTATACAAAAGTAGAAAATAAATTATGCTTGTTGAATGACAGACGACAACTGGGTGTAGAAACCAGGACATTTACCTCCAGTGCCTCCAAGCTGATGAAGCTCGCAATAGCGAAGCCGTCAATGAGGTCTTCCTCGCAGGACACGGACTCCCTCTTCCTCCTGCGTGGAGGCCTGTGTCTCCCAAACGCGGGCCTGCATTCTCTGCTACCGGGACCCAGAACACTGTTCGTCCCACAAGCCTCCCGATCGGAGCCTGAGGACAGGGATGTGGCCCGCTCCTCGGCCAGGTCCACTCTCCTCCTCCGCCGCTCCCTGTCGCGTTGTGAACGGGAACGTCGGCTCTGCCTGAATCCAGTGCTTCGGCTCGGGCCCTCCATGTTCAAACCTCCGTCTGTAACTCCAGTGAGACCAAAGGCACTTTATTCAAGTCCCAGGTCCGGCGGAAGGCACCGAACCGCAAATAAAACACCACCACACAGGCCCTCGCAGGGAGCCCCTGTTAAAATGGCGTTAATGGAACCAGTGGCTATTATTTACCGTCCTTTGACAACAGTCTATTGGCATCAGTGCCTTTCTTTCGGCGAAATTTTAGTGTCATTTCAATTAATCTGAACGCAAACTTAGATCCACATGGGAATTTAAAACATCCACAACACACACAAATGTCAGGACATAGCAGATTCTGTCTCGTATACGGCTAACATTGGCTAGCTAGCAAGAAATTAAACAACAAACATGAGTTATACGCATGTAAACAAAAAAAGACAAGTTGTGTTGCTGACAAAGCAGGCCAAATGTGGATTTCAAAGGAAAAGTCAGCGTCAGTACAACTTTTACGTCCTGGATTTGCTAATTTCTACACGCGCTGACAAATTTATTTGCCTGTTAACAAAATTACACGGTTAGCTGGTTAGCAAGGCCACACATGTCCGACATTAACACAGCAGTGGCCGTGACATTATTTCTTTAGGTGAAATGTTAAATACTATTGTTGTCAGCCAGTGTAAATTACTCCCAATGTAAGGAGTAAAAGAGCTGTCTGGTTGAGTAGCTTATGCTAATGCTAGCTAACGCCGGACCCCAGCAAATTAGCTTCTGCTCATTCGGCTAGCACGTACAAGGCTAACTCAATACGGTACAATATATTACCTGTTAGCAAAATTACACGGTTAGCTAGTTAGCAAGGCCACATATGTCCGACATTAACACAGCGGTGGCCGTGACATGTTGTCGTGTTAACGTGAAATGTTCTTATTGTCAAGTACAGCTAATGTAAATTACTTCCAATATTAAGGAGTAAAACGAGCTGTCTGGTTGTTAATGCTAATGCAAGCTAACGTTAGGTCAGCCAATTAGCTTTCGCTCATTTGGCTAGCACATAGCGATACGGCTAACTCAATACAGTACAATATATTCAGACAGCAACCTAAGAATAAAACTATATTCTTTAAACGTGTCTGTAAGGACTGATGAGCCAGACAGTACAGTGTGAAGCTAACTAATATTCCGCAGCCACGAGAACAAATTTTCGTCCAGCTGAAGTGTTGATGGCCGATAGAAATGGTTGAATTCGCATCACATCAAAAGAAAGACGTAACGTTAGCACTCCGGCTAGCTAGCGTTAGCTGATCCAGCTGTTAGCCAGCTAAGCAACAACCGATCAGTTTTTTTTAAGGAAGCAGGAAGAATACGGAAGCTTTTTTTGAAACCAATCGCCCAAAAACAATGATATTTCGTTTCTTTACACACAACTCTTCTTTCGTTCCTCCTCCATCATAAAGAAAAAAATCAAGGCCCAAATATCAAAGCCTCGGTGTCGATTTCCATAAACGAGGGTGTCGGCCGAGCCCCCGTTGGGCTGGGCAGCTCCTTCATGCAGCCTTCACTGTGTAATCCAATGTTTAGGATTAGTTGGACCACTCGCCGACGATTCCAGCCAACGGCGTGTTATTCTCACCAAATCCAGTGTGCAGAATATGTAGAGAGAGAAACGGAACGGTTCCGCTGCTGCCCGTTCACAAGTTTCCACTGAATTGGAAATTTATCGTGAAAATCAGGGAGACACAACCCTTGTCAGCCGTGCAGTGCATTGTGTGCGCCACTCTTCTTCCTCAGTCACCAAACTGGCTGGCTGGGAGCTCTGCTTGTGCATACTGCCACCATGTGGAAAGAGTTTTACTTTGTCAGCTTTCCAGATATCAGATGGCTTTTTTTTATTGTCTGTCATAAAAAAAAACTAATTTACAGAAACAACTACAGCACCCAGTCTCAGAGACATAAAAGACCTCAACCCACTGTGTTATTATGGGAAATTATAGAAATTAGCAACCTTGTTTGCCTAACTCGCACTTCATGGCCAAAAGTATGTGGACATTCCTGTTTACATGCGTCCCTTTTATCTGATGTTGCTTTTCCTGGGTTATGTCAACCACTGGTGCTTAAGACTGACATGACACCATCATAATCGTGACACAGTGGTGAGATCTAACTAAGTACATTTACTCAAGTACTATACCTGGTAAAGGCACTAAAGGTTCTTGTACTTATTGTACTTCTACTCAACTACATTTTCTCAACCAATGTGATACTTTTTACTCCACTGCATTTATTTGACATCACAAGTTAGTATTTACTTTGCAGATTTAGATTATTAATACAAAATACAAATCTAATAAATTCAGATTTTTTAAGTTATAGCTAGCTAGTACATAAAATGGTTAAATTAGCCCCACCTTTACTACCAGCAACCTTAAACAGAGTCAACAGCAATAAAGTGGATAGCAAAAATATAAAGTGGCATCAATAAGAAATATAGAAAAATATATATATATAAATATTAGTGAGAGGAAATATACAAAATATGAACAATTTCAACAGAGGAACAGAGTATTTCTACACTATGGTATTGCTACTTTTATTTGAATAAAAGAATCTAATGTTATGACACCTGTAATGAACATTAAGGGGTTTTTTCCTGAATGTTTCTGACTGTTAATTTTAATGCAAAGTTGAGGTTGGAGCTCCAACAGTTATAAACAGGTGTCATCTCATGGCCATGACAGTGTCATGTCAGTCTTATGCACACCCTTTTCAAACAAACCATGAAATCTCAAAGCTGCAGCACAC
>JAJHUR010119628.1:0-14562 GCA_027495735.1 Lutjanus campechanus
ACTGTGTCCATGTGTGTCCATGTGTGTTCAGACTTTCTTAATTTAGGGTTAAGAACTGTCCAACACGTTATTAAAACCTGGAAGGATGGTGGTGAACCGTCATCTTCCAGGAAGAAATGTGGTTGGAAAAATATCATTTAAGAGATCACTTAAACGATTGGTGAAATCAGATCGTAAAAAATCAACAGTAGAACTCACGGCTGTGTTTAATAGTGAAAGTAAGAACATTTCCACACACAGAATATGAAGAGAACTGAAGGGACTAAACAGCTGTGTTAAGAAAACCACTTATCAGTGAGGATAATCAGAAAAAAGTCTTCAGTTTGCTCTGGAGCATAAAGTTTGGACTCTGGATCAGTAGAAAAAGGTCATGTGGTCTGATGAGTCCAGATTTACTCTGTTCCAGAGTGATGGGGGCATCAGGGTAAGAAGAGATGAGGATGAAGTGATGCTCCCATCATGCCTTGTGCCTACTGTACGAGCCTGTGGGGGCAGTGTTCTGATCTGAGGCTGCTTCAGTTGCTCAGGTCGAGGTTCAGCAACGTTATGTGTCCAAAAAATGAGGTCAGCTCACAACCTGAATATACTGAATGAGCAGGTTTTAACAGCTTCTTGTTTCAGGGAGCAGGAGACGTCACTTTCACACATGGATTGTTCACCACAGAGTCCAGATCTGAACCCCACTGAGAATCTTTGGGACTTTACGCAGCTCTCCCATCATCAATACAAGATCTTGGTGAAATATTAATGGACTCTGTGACATTGTATAAGTTTATCGAAACGATCCCATGGTGAATGTGTGCTGTAATCAAAGCTAACGGTAGTTTTGGCCAAATCAAATTCAACACACTTCGGTTGCAACAGCCTGACTTGGTTTGGTGGCTTGTGGCAGCTAATGTTTCTTTACTTGTATTACTGCTGCAGCAGGTTTAGCATTTAGCATCATCTCATGATTATAATGTGTGCTCACTGTTACAGACGTAACCACGACATGTTCACTTCCATCATGTCTTTGTAACAACATCATGTGTGCTCACGTCGCCTCTGAAGTTTTTTCAGTGTGAACATGAAGGCAAATGTAGTGTAACAAGTGAAAACTTTCCTCAGAGATGAACAAGTAAAGCTGCTGTTATTAATCAAGTTGAATGAAGTTATTGTAGTTTTTGAAAAAGTAATTAAGTATAATTTAGTCTTATTTTCCAGTGATCACATCACTGTAGAGATCAGTAGAAACTTCTCTTCTCTGTCACTGAGTCTCTGTGAGTCATAGTTAAACATCTGTGAACACAAATATAAAATGATAAACAGCCGTCAGCCTCTCACCACAGGCAGTGAAGACCGTCCACACACTGTTGTTTTTCAGCAGAAATGATTAGTACCTGCTGGGATCCTATTGACGCTCAGCCGGGGGACAGTTCTGGCTCGTCTGACAGTCCCACAATTATCGTCTCGGAGGGAAACACAGACTTTGTTTTCCTGCTGCGAGTGTGAAATGGCAGCAGTGAGAAGGAGACTGTGACAAACTGAGCTGATCTGAAACACACTCTTTGTTCTGCTGGACTGCCTCAGCAGAGATGAGTGGCACTCGGTGAGTGTGTGTGTAATGTGGCAGCCTTCAGTGTGTTAACTGACTGATGTTGGAGTTTTTAACAGGCAGAGTTGTTGTCTGTTGTCTAAAATACGCTGATTCTGACTGTGTCTTCACCTGATGATGGCCTACAAGCACCACAGCCTTCAGTCGTTCACAAACACTGGGTCGTGACCCTCAAATGGGTCGCAGGAGCTTTTATTTGGGTCACCAATTAAATAAAAGACTATTAAAGAAATTCTGCAAATTTAATAATTATATCTGCAGCATTTATTTTTCTGATTAGTCAAAAAAAGCCTGTTAATTCCACCTAAATTCACTTATTTTGTCTCATTTTGTAAGTTGGATAAAATGTCCTCGATGTAAAAGCAAAAAAAAGTTGCAATATCTCCTTTAAGTGTTTTTTCAACTGTTGTTTTTTGGGGGAAATTATTTTCTTTTACGGCGTGATGATCGTGTAGTGAAAATCTGATATTTGTAAATGGAGTCTGGAGGGTCAAAACATGACCTGCTTACTCAAGATAATCCACAGACCCTGAGCAGTTTCATGTAAGAACTACTTTCTTTCTGCTGTGGAAATTATCAGAACTACTTTCTTTTTCCTGGAAAGAAACATGAAACTGCTCACAACAAGACCTGTGGATTATCTTGAGGAACCTGGTCACGATTTCTGGAAAGAAACTTTGCTGTTAAGTTTTTTCGGATGTGTTTTTTTGGCCGATTAGAGCTCCACAAGCTCAGTGCCTTCCAGTCTCATTAATTTGGGAGAGAAGGCGGACATCTCTACGGCTGATATCTCCAAAACTCTGCAACTCACATCAAAAAAATCATTAAGTATATCTGTAAGTATATTACAGATGGTGGAGCTCATTTTAAGTACTTCATTTACTGTTTGGTGGTTGAATCTGCAGCACGGAGCTGCACTCGGATCGTCTCTGAGAGGAGGCGTGATGGACTGAGAGGAAGACAAAGTGACAGACGTGACTCAGTCTCTCTCCCGTCAAACAGGAGGAAGAGCAGAACGACAGGGCTGCTGAGGAGGAGGAGGAGGAGGAGGAGGAGGAGGAAGAGGAGCAGGAACACAACAGGCGGAGTGATGGAGCTCTGCACACCGTGGGACGGATGAACTGTCGGCTGTTGTCACCAGCTGCCAGTCAACTTATCTGTCAGGAGGGAAACCGAGGAACTTAACCCTTAAATGTGCACATATCAACATTTTGGGATATTAATCAATTTGTTTGTTTCTTTTAAATTGTTCATTTGCCAACTTTTAAACATTTTATAATCAGTTAATCTGCTATTTTCTTTTATGTTTTGCATAAAAAGTTTTAAAAAGTGAAGGAAAACTGATGGATAGTTATTCACTGGAAACAAATCTAATCTTTGAATAAATGAGTTTTTAACATTTATAAACAAAACAGATTATTATACCACCACCTGAGAAAAGAAGGATTTTTGATGCAAATTATGAGCTTAAAACCGAAGATGATTAAACACAGACTCTTTGTTTCTTTGTCTGTGTTATGATGAATTTAAAGTTTGAGAAAGTGCACAGTGATGCGCAGACAAAGTTAATCAGTATTAAAACTAGTATTAAAGTATTAAAAATGTATTTATTATTCAATCTTCAAACCAAAATCATCATCGAAATCATCAATAATTTTTTACAGATTAAATTAATCAGGGTGGTGACAGCAGCAGTCTGTGGGATGTTTGTGGGATGAAACACCCGCCAGCTTTAGTATAATTTTGAGGTATTTATTCTGGAGAATTTCCTTTTTCTGAAACTTTATACTTCTACTGCAAAGACAAGGAGTTGGTGGTGGGATTTAGGAAGCACTGTTTAAGTATTTTATCCTTTATTTTTAGTTAATTCTTACGTTTGTTCTTTTTTAATGTTTTTATTTTATTGGACTCTGCTTTTAATTTTGCAGTTGAGAACTGCACTTTGTAAATGTAATGTAAATAAAATGTAATTTTGTTGAAATGTGCTTTTGAAATAAAATTCAGGTTTCTCCTTCTCCTTTTTTATTATTATCAATATTATTATTATTTATAATAATCCTTGCATATCCTTGCGTTAGATCTGAATGTGGCTTGATTCTGACAGTGTAACCAGTAGGAGCGCCTGTCCAGCAGGGGGCAGTGTATCTTTATCATTAGATGAATTAACATGAACTGAAGAAACAGAGGAAGTAATCCGACTCATGCCTGCATGTCTGCTGCAGAAACGACTGAAATGGACGAAACAGAGTTTGATGATATTTTAGATGACTGGTTTATCGAGTCCCTGAAAACGTGAGAAATGTTTACTTCTTGTTAAAACCTTTAAAGTTCATGTAAGCTAATAGCTAGAAGCCTCATTCATTCAAGAAGCGCTACTAACTAGCATCGCCAACTGAACCCCGTTTAAACATCCTTTAGTTTTATTCCTACTTACTTACCCGCAGGTCTACATTCCTTTTATATAATATTACAAGACATTTCCTGCATCTAACTCGGCTATTTTTCAATTCGGCTTGCGTTTAATACACTTAAAAGCCCCACGCACTGCGAAAAGGTCAAGTTTGAGAAGTGGTTAGTTCAGTCAACTCCAACGATTTCTCATTTAAAAATCGCTGGATGCCAGAACTCCACTCCACTGAATCAGTGTGTGAATTCTGTTTTAGAAACTTATGCTAGGTGAAATATATTCATGCCGAATTAAAAAGACGATTCTATTGATTTAAAAGATAAAACCATATTTTATAGCTGACGCATGTTTGCTTAGCCCCGACATGGGAAATATTAAATATGTAATTTTTTGAAAGGAATCTGGTGTCAATGTAAAATACTACAAGTTGGAATTACAGTTTAAAATAATGTGTATATAAACTTCACTGATGATGAGTAACCTAACACTGCCACATGTCAATATATCAATATAAGTATTATTGTAATGTTTTAATTTGATTTAATTTTAATTTTTCACATTATGGAGAGTGGTGAAGTGAGCTGTGTTCAGGGTTTAACATGTCTGGTTTCCTTTTGCAGGTACAAAGATCTTTATGTGTATCAGCTGGAGTCTCCCACACAGGTCATCGAGTGGACGTCAGCGAAGAGTGAGTCAATGTATTTGATTATTTAAAAAAAAATATTTATTTACCACATACTGAAAAACAAAAACAAAACAGTATAAAAATAACAAAAATATGCAAGAGATGCCAAAAGCCCACAAGGCGTATTGTACGTCTCTATAATAACATCTGATTATTTAGTTTCAAAACTTAATATCCTTTCTTATAGCACAGATCTCACACAGATTGGTGATATGAAAAGAAAAAGAAAAAATAGAAAGAAAAGAACAACGATAAACTAAAAAAAAATAAAATAATCAAAAACATAAATCTTAACGAAAACAAGTTCTGGGATTTTCTAAGAAAGTGATTCTCAGATATTATTTAACACTGACAGGGTCTGACTCAAGAGATGAACTAAACATAATTCAGGAGAACTTAATACAAGCTGTCACTCCTGTGAACAGCTTCATAAACAAATTCACACGTCTGAATTCTGTTAATGTCAAATATGGATAAAATATTCAGCTCAGGAAACACTGAGGCAGAGGATGTCCTGAAATCAGAAAAAGTCGCAGCTTGATGGATGAAAAAAATGTATTTACCCAAACGGCTGCAAGCTTCATCTCTCAGATGTGCTGGGCTTCATCCTCAGTGATGTTGGGGGGTCAGAGGGTTTTTTTTTTTGGGTTTTCCAACATCAGACCTCCTCGCCCAGGTGACCCAGCTGGGGTTGATCAGGTCCTGGTTTTCATCCCAGCAGCAACAAGCCACGGTTCTGCCGTCTTTATCCAAAGCCCCCTCTTGGGTTTCTCTGTGGCTTCTGAAATGATGTGTTTGGCCCCCCTCTTCACAGCTCCAGTGACTCTGAGCCCGGTCAGAGCTTTACTGTTTCTGCACTGCTGCACAAGCTCGGGGTTTTTGGTGAGCTCCCACATGAAGACCTTTGAGGGATGGTCCTCTTCCTAGGATGGTGGACTGGATTCCCGTGGTAACTGGTCGTGGCGCCAGCGATGGCGTCCATCATCCAGGGCTTTGGAGCAGCTGCTAAGCAGATGTTGGAGGGACTCTCTTCCAGCACAATTCAGACTTGCCCCATGTGTGGAGGTTTGATGGGCTTGGCGAGGTGTTGTTGACTGCTTGGACCAGGAATCGTCTTTCTCACTTTGTCCAGGCTCCTTGCTGACTCAGTCCAGCATCGTACTGACCCGTCACCTGTACCTCCTCAGCACTGACCCGTACCTCCTCAGCACTGACCCGTACTTCTTCCTGGAGGAGATGTTGTTGCTGACCTGGCAGCTTGGAAAGTATCTCAGACCTGCTCGCCCTGTAGCCACCGTCTCTACGAGAGCCTTCTGACAATAATCTGATACAATATTACTACAGATGGAAAGATATGGATGTGTTAGGCTCTAATAAAGTGTAGGAAGTTAATCACAGTATCCACTTTAAAGATGATTACAATGTTTTTTGCAGTTTTTTTTTAGATGTAGTTCACCCATTCTTGAGAACTGGGACAGAATATGTTCCACTCTCATACCAATTTTAGGTGAAAATCTATTCTTTAAGAATTTATATACATGAAATATATGTAATTTATGAAAAGTTTTGGTTTTTTATTTTTTTTTTAATTTCTAAACTTGCCCTGTGTCAGACAGGAATTCGCTCTCATAACAGGTTTAAAATGTGCTGTTATAATCATTGTTTTAAAATGGATTTTTGATGAAAATATTGGCCCTTTAAAGTTGTGTCCCAGATTTACATCACCTCTGTCAGATTTTTACAGAACCCTGATTTAATCAGGCATAAAAAGGTTTAGTTATAATCTAAAGGACCCCTGTCTCACTTCCTGGTTTACAAAATGCGATAATTCAGCTCAAACACTGGTAAACTTTGTTTTTAGACAAATTCAATCAATAGTACTACTATCAGGTGTGTCTCAACCATAACATGTCGACTCTGTAGCTCCTCTAAATCAAAACTAAATAAGAATTACAGTTTAAAAATGTTTATTTTCTTTTAAGAAATTAAGAGAATTCAGCAACTTAAAAAAATAAAATGGCCGCTCACGACAACGATGCTGTGAAATAAAAAAAATCAAACATTTTGTCAATTTTCCATCTGATAAAATTTAATAAAAAACATAATCACCAGGAGTTTGGCCTGTTACAAGGTTTAATAGTTTGATCCTTTAAAATATATTTCCCAGCAGTGAAGAGTAAAAATCAAAACACCTCAAAATACGGTTTTGTCCCAGTTCACAAGAATGAGCGAGTCTGTGTCGCTTCCACAAAAAACAGATCTAGAGACTCGGTTTATCGATACATCATCAATATTGATCTTTACCTGACATCTACAGTCACACTTGTTTTTAGCAGAAAAAATTCAAAAGTTAACAAACAGTTTATTCTGACTGATTTAGTTTCAAGCTGCTTTCACACCTAAAAGTCTGAACCAAGGTTTACTTTTCTGAGACACTGTTTACATTTGGTCCAGTTAGTTTTGGTTTTTCACTGCATTTGTCCAAGTGGACTAAAGAACTTTACATGTCTTACCTGACATGCTTTACCTCACCATCAGGGTTCTAAATTAACACCCGCCAACCCGCCAAATGCGGGTTAAAATTCATATTGGCGGGTGTTAATAAAAACTTACTAGCCAGTTTGGCCGGTGATGCATGAGGCAATCATGCCAGTCAGAGCCGCTCTACAGTTCTCGGTCATTTGTCCCCCTGGCAGTCCTTCCTACATTTCCCATGAACACTGCCGTAATGCTACGTGATGACGTATAAGACGCCCATTGGCTGTGCGCAGGCAGTCTGTAGTGCAACCGGTGCGAGAAACCATGGAAACGCAAACACAAAGAACGACTCGGAGCGAGAGCGGGGAGCATAAACTGTAAAAAAGAGGACTGAACTAGCTAAAAGTAAAAAGAAAAGTTAAATTAAATGCGGCGGTGGTTGGGACAGACGTCTGGGGACGAGAAGAGGAAGGAGGCAGGGGATGAGAATGCCGACAAAGCGTGCAAAACGAAGAAAAGAAAGTTTAACGCTAAATGGCTGACAGGTCTTGAATGGCTTGTGATTGCAAAACACAATCACGAAAATGCCGTATTGTTTTGTAAGGATTGCCGCATGTTAGGGTTGTGCCGATGGGCGATCCGATCGTATATTGGCGATTGAAGGGATGAACAACGATAGTTTTTTTCCCTTGGCGATATTACCAGAGGTTGTGGCTAACGCGCAGTTAAGCGAGGGAGGGAGAGACAGACAGGCAGAGAGACAGAGAGAGAGACTGACAGATAGGCAGAGAGAGAGAGGCAGAGAGAGAGAGCGTGTGTGCGTGCATATGACGGTGGAACTTACTGCAGCTATAATTAATTGATTAACAAGAACAAATCACCATGAATTCAAACACTTCTGACCCTTAATGCACTAGATTTATACTTTTCCAAATGAGTTGTGTTAAATACTGTCAAAGATGCAGCATACGGACGGATTTACCTCAAACAGCTGGCGGTAGTGAAATGCACCTGTCACAGAAGAAAGACGCTAAAATCTCCCGAAGAATCCAACGCGGTGAATAAAAAAATATATATATAAAATTCTAACTTGTGATCACTGACTTTATTAAGCCGACTGCATCTAACACAGCAACATGCAGCCTGCAGCCTTATGATGGAGGCATGTGTTTTCACCTCCGTAATAAATAAATAAATAAATAAATAGATGAATAGATAAATAAATACATAAATATATACATACATAAATAAATAAATAAATAAATAAATAAATGAATGAATGAATGCACCCATCCATCTATCTCTGCACAACTGTAGACCTGGGCCAAAGCTGAGAGCAGTGCCGGACACAGACACCTATGAGGAACCGAGGGTGGCTCAGATTCAGATGGAGAAATTAGTTCAGAGAGCTCTGAAGACATTTGATTCAGAAGATAGATACTTTATTGATCCCAAATGTGGAAATTACCAAAATGAAAAATAAATGAAATTTATTTATGTTTGCACTTTGTTGCATGTATTGTACTTTCTGTGCATTTTTCATGCCAACAATATTAATAAAATGATCAAATGCATTCAGTGGCACTCATAACCTCTATTATTTTCACCGGGAAAAATTTGGCTAGTGGAAATTTTAATTGGCTGGTAACTTTCTAAAGTTACCAGCCACATTGGCTGGTGATCAAAAAAGTTAATTTAGAACCCTGCTCACCATGTCTTTTATCCACTGAGACAAAAATGAGACAAACATTCACAGAAAACATCAGCAGGACTCGTCTGATTACGTTTCACAACTTTATAAGAGAAAACGTTCACAGTTCAGCTTTTCAGTGACAAAATAATAACAACAGTCGTCTTTCTTCTGTTTGCAGCCGTGTGTGTCGCAGGAAACAGTTTACAGGCTAAAAATGAAATTCTGGAGCTGCGTTTGCCTCCGAAACTCTTCGCTGATGAAAATAAGGTAACAAACACACAAACATACACATAAACACAACCTCTGCATGACACTTTATAGCCTCTGCTACAGCAGGAGTGTGTGTGTGTTGTGTTCAGGGTCTCTGTGCAGAGCGGGACTTCAGAGTTGTCCACGGTGGCTTCACAGACGGTCCGGTTCGCTGCCTCAGACACGTCCCAGGAACAAGGTGAGTTTCTAACAGTTCAGCTGCCTCACCTGGAACAAACTTAAACTTATTTTCTGTTTTATTATAGTACTTTATATATTTATTATATTAAAATTATTTTATTAAACCCAGTGATGTGAAGATAAAATAGATTTATTTGTTGTCATTTAACCTGCTGTAAGGAGGTTTAAGTTGTTATGAGACAGTCTCAATTTAATGTTGATGCCCCTCGATGACCTAAAAAAAACAAAGAACACCATCTGCAAGAAGATCAGTGATTTCTGTAAAATTATTCCACCAGGTCTGAATCTCCTTGAAATCAGATTAAATGAGCCTGTATTAATGTTTTTCCTGGTAAAGTCACAGTGAGTTGTGTGTTAGCCAGTTAAAAAGAAGCAGAAGGAGATTTTTACTGGGATAATTTTATTTTTGACGTCTCATTCTGTGGTTATGACGGAGGAAACAGGAGCATCGTGGCTGCATCGCGGGCTCACTGCTGCCTGAGATGATTGTGATTTGTTAAAAGAAACACAAACAAGCCCGAGTGTTTTTCCTCTTTAGCAGAATGATAATGTGACACAGGGGTGGAGGAAGGTGCGTCTCAGCAGGTTTAGTTTAAAGTGCTTCTGAACAGATGATTGAAGAACCTGTTAAATTCATGTCCTGTTGTTGTTTTGACAGGTGTGTTGTTACCAACGATGGGCGGAGCTCAGACCTGCAGGTGTGGGACTTTGGAGGAGACGACAGCGGTGAGTTGAATCTGAGACCTGCAGCTTCCTCTGGTCAGAGTCACCAGGGTTGTGTCAGAATACTTTTGGATTACTTCAAAATCAAATATAGAAAATATTGTACTTAAGACTAAAAAAAAAATCAACACAGCCACAAAAAATTTGAGTTCCATTACAAATATTGTTTTTTCTCTTTAAACATCTTAAAACATTTTCACTGCAAATAAATATTCAGCATTTAAAGCTGGTCAAATCAAATTAATCTTATGAAAACAGCACTCAGACCTGCAGACCACTGGATTTCTCACACTGACAGCAGCAGCATTAATTAGTTTAGCTTTAGTATTTAAGGGCTGTAAATGAGATCAGCAAATTGTCTGTGTAACTGTGAATACAGAGTTTTATTTATGGCAGCCCGCCACATTAGAATCAGCCACCATGAAATGATTTCCTATCATTGGAGCTGAGCACCCCGTCAGTCTCGGTGTCTCGAAGGGAACCCTTGAGCTCTCGTGAGATTTGTCTGTTGTTTCTGTTAAAATATAAAAATGTTAAAATCAAACTCGTGATCTTTTGCCGGTTCCTTTCTAGACACGACTGTCTCTCAGGAACTCATGACAGCAGACGTGTCTTCAGCTTGATGTTTCACTCTGCAGCGTTTCCCCACACAGACACTTTATTTGTGCGGGCACTCAGGTGTATTTTGTGCTCAATTTTGGCATTTTTATTTTTTAATCAGTCTGGGAGGATGAGGGCATTTCCTATTGATGAGTGAACATTCTGCCTTTTTTGCCAAAAAGTGATTAGTCTGCAGGTACGAGTGCCGACACAAACCACAGGTGTAGACTGTGAGAATCCTACATGTGAATACAAAGAAACAGAAACTCTATTATCCATAAATCTTCACTAAAGTCATCAATTAAGTATTAATTAAAAATATGTTAAAATTGTCATATTAAAGGGATGTAATCAAATGTAATCTGGGCTGATTAGTCACTTATTTTTATATAATCTTGATTACATGTAATCTGTCACAGTCCAACCCTGAAAGTCACATCAAGTTAAAATATGAAACCATGAAGAAAATCAGAAAAACCCAAATATGTGCTGAAGGATGATCACAGACTCATCTAACAGGTTTTTTAGGACGTGAACAAAGTTGTCTGAAAACATGAAAACACTCGACTTATTTAGTGAAACTGACCAAACAAGAACAAAACCATCTTCTGTCCTTTTTTCTTCAGCCTTTTGTTCTAGAATAGAATAGAATAGAAATAGAATAGAATAGAATAGAAATAGAATAGAATAGAAATACTTTATTAATCCCCAAGGGGAAATTCATTTGTCTGTAGTAGTCTCATCTATTAGTATAAGAATTATAGAGTCTGATGGCAGTTGGTATGAAAGATCTTCTGTATCTCTCTGTCCTACAACGAAGAGAGAGGAGCCTTCCACCACCATTATTTCTTTGGTCCATCAAGGTGTTATGCAGTGGATGATCCATGTTGTTTAGGATGGCCTCCACCGTCCTCATTGTGTCTCTCTCCACAACTTCCTCCAGAGAGTCCATCCTTACTCCGATCACAGAGCCAGCCTTTTTCACAAGCTTATCCAGCCTCCTTGCTTGCTTTTTCCCCAAACTTCCTCCCCAGCAGACTGCAGCATAAAATAAAACACTTGCCACAATAGACTGATAAAACATCTGCAGCATCTTACTGCAGATGTTTAGAGATCTGAGCTTCCTTAGGAAAAAGAGGCGGCTCTGCCCCTTTTTGTAGAGTGCATCTGTGTTAAGGGACCAGTCCAGCTTGTTGTCCAGGTGTACACCAAGATATTTCTTATTCTGTAAGTGAATTAAGTTTAACTTCTAAAGTGAGCCTGGTGTCGTGTTTTCTCACAATGTGACTGATTATCTGCTGTGTCTCATCGTCTGATGACAGATGTGATCAGACGAACAGGAAGTGTGAAGGGGGGGAGCGTTTCGGAGAGAGGCAGCAGGATCGCAGCTCGACTCTCGTCACCACCTCGAGTCCTTCATGGAGCTGAGAGCAGCGACGTCCAGCTGACTGAGCTGACCTCAGGACAGACTCTGTATAAACTAGGTAACACAGACTTTAATTCACTAGTTAAAAATATTAGAGATGTAACAATAACACAAACTCCTGGTACGATACAATAAATATCACAATATTACAGAAATAAAGAAAAAGTACAACTGTAAGAAATGTTCAGAAATCTGATGTACACAGATTTGTTCATATAAGATTTGCTTTACCTTTTAACTTAAAGTGCTTCTGTTCTTTAATAAAATAAACACGTGCAGAAAATTGGCCTGAACTGTCTTTGGCAATGAATGTTTGAATTAATGTACAATTGCAAAGCAAAAACAATGCAGCAGCCATAAAAAGAGATAAAAGTATATTAATAATAATCACTGTATATATTGTCACAGTCAAGTACAATACTGGGACGTTTTTATTGGAGTCTCGTCAGTTTGAATGCTGCAGCAGAGCAGGAAGTCATTGGGTTTGTTTTGTGATCAGAAATCAGGATAAAATCTCAGTTTGTTAAAATATTATTGTTTCAATACTGCAGATTCATTCTAAGCAGGTTTAAGTAAGTTTTAAGTGTAGTTTATACACTACAAACAGTCGGTGTGTGTACTCGTGCTGTTGATGGACACTTTTGTCCCACAACAGAATGTATAAAGGAAACAGAAGCTTCTCACAGCTGCACAAAGAAAACTAATTCTGGTTAAAGTTCTTTATTGTTATAAACAATTAGAGTCACAAAGAGGCTCATTGTTTCCTTTATATCTACAGAGGAAGCAGCTCCACAACAGACAAACCACTAGATACAACCTTTGGTGTTTTTTTCTGAGTTTATTGGAAGGGGAGGGTGAGATGAGCGGTATTCAGTTGGTTGTAATTTAAACGTCACACTAGGTGTCACTGAATCCTACACACTGGTGCTTTGATTAGTATTTGAACAGAACTTTTCTAAATTGATCTTCAGTATCATTAAGTGGTGTTTCATGAGTTCTTTTGTGTTATTTCATCCCAACAGAGACTGAAGCTGCAGATCCTCTCAGTTCCCTGCATTTTCTAAGTGACACAGTCGTCCTCGCTTGTTGCTGCAACGGGAACTTTTACATCGCCGACACTCGGACGTCCGCCGCTCCTCAGCTTTCACCTCCACCTGCGTCTTCAGGTGAATCTGTCCTCTGGTGGATGGACGCCTCTGCAGGTCCGTCTTGTTCTGATCCGTCCAGCTGCAGGATCGTCAGAATCTCATCGTCTGGACGAGCGGTGATTTCAGACCTGAGGAACACAGGAGGAGTTATGAGTCGGGCTCAGCTGGACGTCCAACCACGTCAGTGCAACCTGGACGACGTCAGAGTGTCGTGGGCTCCGGCGCTGGACGACTGTATCGCAGTGTCAGGTTAGTTCACAGCAGCAGAGTAAACCAGCTGTTCCATTTACAGAAACACTCTTTCTTGTCGAGAGTTAGATGAGAAGATTGATACCACTTTATTTTTCTGTGATAAATATGAAATTACAGCCAGTAGCCAGTTAGCTTAGCATAAAGACTGGAAACAGTGAGCATTAATGTGTCATACCTCATTTGTTTAATCTGCACAAAAACAAAGTGTAAAAATAACATGATAGTGGTATCAATCTCTGCATCTAATGCCAAGTTCATACAGGAGGCGGAAGCACCGCCTGCGTCCTTTCTGTGCCAATTTAACCAGTTGGGCTGTTGAGACAGAATGTGCAGCTTCCATGTCTCTTCAGCTGCTGCAAACAAACCTGGCAAGAAAACACACTGAAAATCATTTATAAACAATGTAAAAGATCCAAATCTACTATATTTATTAGAAATAAGATCACCGCCATTTGTAATTGTTTTTTAAATTACATACTTATTCCATATATTGTCAGCTGTGTCTAAACAAGAGAGACGAGCAAATACATAAACAGGCAGGAGAGACCCCTCCCTGCAGATCATCTCACAAGATGACTTTTAACTACTTTGTTGCAGGAGGTGCAACACCCACCTTATCCAGGAACATATAACAGGCTTTATGTCATAAATTCATGAAGTTATCAGACCAACATGTCTTTAGCAAAGAGTAGAATCACCTCTATGCCGATGTGAGGATGGGTGAAGATCTTGAGTTCACAAAACAATCCTGGAGTTTCAGCAGAAAACAGGGTTGCAGCCAAATCCAGTACAATGGCAGTGAATGGTGACCACGGATAAAATGTAAAGAACACAAAACAAACACAAAATGACTCCATCCTGCTCGTGTGGTGTAAAAGTAAAAGTGTCTGTGAGCTGCGACGTTTTACATTACATTTTAATGTCGCGGCTCGTGGACACTTGGACCACACGAGCAGGATGGAGACATTTTGTGTTTGTTTTGTGTTCTTTTTTTTTACATTTTATCCGTGGTCACCATTCACTGCCATTGTACTGGATTTGGCTGCAACCCTGTTTTCTGCTGAAACTCCAGGATTGTTTTGTGAACTCAAGATCTTCACCCATCA
>JAJHUR010119629.1:0-18845 GCA_027495735.1 Lutjanus campechanus
ATAGGAACTCTGAGTAGGACCTGATTATCGCTTAATGAAGTAACTCACATCTGTCACCATCATATTAGGTGTTATCTGTAGTAGATGTGAGAACTTATCTACTTGAGTTGACATTTTTGTGAGCTGCAGAGAGGATTAGAGAAGTAGAACCTTTTATTAATCTCAGTCTTATGCTTTGGTATGGAGGTCAAGAACGAATTAAGCTTCAGAAGTTAATCCTTATAGGTAAGGCCTAAGCTTCTGTTGAATTTTTCAGATGGATCTATGCCATGAAAGCACATTTTTCTGACACTAAGGCACTTCAGGAGCTTTTTGAAGATAGGACAACTTACTCATAAATTTTAATCACAGATTGGGTACGTTCAGAAAAGATTGCACAGCAACCTTTTCTGAGAGGGGAGTAAAAACATTTACCTTTTGAAGTAATGGGAGTGAGGATGACTACAGGCCAGTTTTTGTTTCAAGGAGAGGTAGTCTTTCTCGCTCCATACCTGAAAAAAATGAGATACATCACTGGAAATGTAGAATACTGGGCATCTTTGCATAATTAATATTGTTGATTCAAGTTTATAATACTGTAAGATTTACGGCAGAATAGACCAAATTTAACCAAACATGTAACCTGAAAAAGTCAAATAGATTAGTGACTTTGAAACTTTATAACATTGTAAGATGGCTTCCACTAACCTCTTGCAGTAACACAATATCATGCTCTTCCTTGCATAACATATCTCCAATCATGGCATAGCGCTGAGGACAGTGTTTGCTGAGGTACTGGATCCCCCTGGAAAAAAAAAACAGTATGGACAGTGTGTCTGCATGTGTTTTTATACATCTATCAAGACATAAAAATGCATTAAGAAACACTGCAAATCAGTCACTGACCAGCAGTTTAGAGAGAAGACCCGGACACTGACAGAGTCTGTGTTAGCCATGCTGGATCAGTGGATGTGATGATGGAGGGTCAGATCAGGTGAGATGACTGGGACAGCTTCTAACATGACACATAAAAGTTATTGTTAGGCTAGACATTGATTTTTGACATCTGACCCCAAATAAACACATTAGGTTGAATGTCTGAGTGCACAAAACCTTCCAGCATATTCACACACACACACACACACACACTGTCACAAAAACAGGATCTATCAACATGTGTTGCTATGGAAAAACAAACATGCACTACTAAAGGACAGCTGAGAAAATATCTTGAGGAGCTTCATGGAGCTTTTAAAATAAAATGTTGGTAATATTCAATAAAGCCAAAGATTGGGGTCAGGGTGGGGCAGCTGAAATAAGATTATTAAGTGCAGAAGTTCATGTGATCTTCAACTATTTTTTTCTACATTGTAATTACTGTAATATCAGTATATTTAATATTTATCTTTGCTTTAATTCATATGTTTTTATTTACTTACCAAATCATTTGATGTCATACTGAATTTGTTGCCAAGGCTGACCATTTTATTACTATGTAATATGGAAAACCCCAATTCAACAAAAGGAGTACTTCAGCAAGGAAAAGCAGTTTGATAGATGGAACTTGTAAACCAAGGGCAAATGCACACATATGAATTGAATTCATAAAATAAAAACTTCACGAGCTGAAAAGACACACAATCTTAAGTCTCGGAAAGAAGAATATGTGGAAAAAGACACAAAAATAAGCATTAAAAACTGCAAAGTCAGCACCAAAATTGCAAACCAAGCAGATCACATCCTCCTGACTAGAAATCACGTTTTGGTCCTTAAACTGTTTTAATGAATCAGCAAAATAATCACCATTTTTAACTGAAAACCTGTATACAAATCTTAATTGTAGAGCTGCAACAATTAATTGATGAGTGACATTTTAACAACTACTTGATGAATCAAGAAAATAACTGACAGTAAGAAACAATGAAAACATTTGCAAGTTGCAGCCCTACTTAATTCTTCCTGTGGAATACACTATACTAGTCTGAGAATAAGCTACTGTGTTTTTAAGAAGGGTATTATACAGGATTTTCCTTAAAAAAAAACAAAAAAACAAAAAAACAAACAAAAGTGTCAGTATTTGTCAACCTGGGAACTAGACTCAACAATCAACCATTTTTCTGGTGCGTTTACAAACAACAACCAATAATTCCTGCATATTCTTCCTTTAAATAATGTGTCATAGCTGGACTGCCCCTAGCAGTGTGTAATGCTGTGGGAAAATGATTTTTGAAAAAAGAGACAAAGTAAAGAGGGGGGGGATTGCATTCACTCCTTTCTCCTGGGAGTGAAACAAAACACCAGCCCCGAACAGAGTGCTGACATGGCTTTGCTCTGTCTGGAGATCAAAAGGGGGAAGCAGCAATGCAGTGAAAAGAATCAAGGGGCTTTAGGAAACGGTTGTTTTGAACGGACAAAACAGGTTACTCATGTCAATACACAGAAAGCAAACAACAAAAATAAAATAAACAACTTCCTTGAAATGTTAAGACTAACTTTAGCCTATAGTTGTACAGCGGATATCCCATCCAGGGAGGGATGCTGCATGTTTCCCCAAAGGAGTGTACAGACAGTAGATGTTGCAGCCAGGTAACAGTGGCATCGACACTGGACTTCAACCCCAAATGAGTCTAAACTCATTAGCTACGTTTACATGCACACAATATTCCGGTGTTTACCCTTATTCTGGAAAATAAAATCCTACTAAACCGTTTACATGCCTACTGAAAATGAATATTCCTCTAATATTCCTGTTTACATGCAGCTGTATATGCTGATTATGGACACTTCTTTCTATCAAAATAGTTGTTGTTGTTTTTAAAAAATGTTTTCCACTGGTGGCGGACTTGTTTGAGAGTGTGAACTTAGCCTCTGTCATTCATTTCACCACCTTCCTAAAAAAGGCATTGCGATATTTGTGCACATCCAAAATCACGCTGATATAAATTAATTAAAGTAGCGCTTTTGGCATGTTTCTCCCTCAGACTACAAATTTGAGAATTTCTTTTGTGCACACATCTCCACACAAGTCCTGCAAACTGTTTGCTAGTTGGTTTGTATACAGCACAGAGCGGAAGAGGTTGTGTGCCACAAACCACAAACTCCAACTGAACTGCATATTGTGAATGTGCTCTGTAACTTACATGCCCGAAGAATGCTCCTAAAACCAGAATAATACCTGCGCTGCCAATATGTCTAACGTTAAATCAGAATATGCTCCATTCAGAATAAGGCCTAATTCAGAATATCCAACCGGGACATGCTGTTTACATGACCCGTGTCAAATTCTAAATATTGCCATATTCTAGTGTGCATGTACACGTAAACACTGACACTCTAAAATAGGTGGTGAAATGTTGTCAGGACAATACAGTGCATGTGCCCTGAATCCTCCACTGCCAAATCACTCCAGATTAAGTTACATGTGACCCAAAATGCCTGATGTTGTCTGATGGTGTTCTGGCAAGATGTGCAGAGGTAGAGTAACGTTAGCTCGTTGACAAGGAGGATAAAGTTTAAGCTAATATAAATGCGTCGACAGCTACACTTGCTAGCCTCCTGAATGCTCCGTTGATGTGGACTTTGAATAAACCGTTGGAACACTGTCAGCTTAATTATCATATAACGTTAGCGTTATAATATTCACGTTATAACATTCAAACGTTAGTCACTGCAGATAAACGGTTAACGTTAGATAGCGTCAGAAGCTGTCAAACGGCTATAGCTAGCAATTTGGTTCGTCTCTGTAACTGCGAAGCTTGTGTTGATCTGTTACCCGAATGGTTTGTTCATTAACTAAAGTTAACGATCATTTAACTCACCTCACGAACCTGTTGACGTCAGCTGCCCTTACGGTTTTGGCAGTTTTGGCTTCAGACCCAAAACACTTCCTGTTAGCGTGCCGGCTAATTATTATTGTAACCGAGTTAATTATTATCGAGACTACGCTGTGCCGTTACATAGTCGATTGATCAGCATCTCAGACAACGAACAGTAACTTGGTGGTGTTCAGGCACTTCTTCCATTGCTACGTGCTTTTCCTGCCCGGCGTGAAGTCAGCTGGGATAAAAATATTTGTCATGACCTCCGGTTGTAGTATAAAACAAGGGCTTAAGTTGCGTCCGTAATTCAGTAATAGAAGCACATGTATAGAACATTTTTAATGGGATTACTAGTAACTGTGAATATTGTATTGCAAAAACTCGACTTTAAATAAGCAAATGCCTTCTTTTTGTACAAAATCTTAATTTGGAGGATTTCACTGGACACCCGTTTCCGGTTTGATTCCGCCGCAGCCGCGAGTAATTCTGGGAGGTGAAGTTCTTTCAGCACAACGCTTGGACAGGCAGTGGTGCAGGTTCATCACAAATTTAAGTCATTCATTCAAAACTAAACCATACCTCTGTGAAATAACAGACCGTTTAACAGCAAAATACATTCTTCCTTCTTCTTCTTGTTTATATTATTTTATTGTTTTTTATTTATTTAGTACTTTTCAGGCTTATGCCTTCCCCGTTAATGATACATTACTTATTTTAGTCCCTTAAATCTTAGATGATTAAAGGGACAGTTCACCTCATGCATTTTTAAAAAATACTATTTTTCCTTTGGCTTGTTAGGTAGGTAGTTAGATAGATAGTTAGATAGATAGATAGATAGATAGATAGATAGATAGATAGTTAGATAGTTAGATAGATAGATAGATAGATAGATAGATAGCGCTACAAGCCAGAGGGGAAAAAATGTATTTTTGATCTGGGGGTAAACTGTCCATTTAAAATGGTAGAAAAGAGGAAACTATAGAAGAAACATCCACTGTATTTTTTTTAAAACTGTTATTTTTTTTACACTGAATAGTTTTTATGTTTGCTGTTAAAACCTGATGATTTTATGACCCATCAGTTTGTCAGAAAAACGTAGCAGAGTAAAAAATACACCATCTTCATATGAAACTTGTGAAATAAGTGAAGTAGAAGTAACAGGTAAAGTATAAATGCATCAGTGCAGTGATGCAGTGTATCACACTTTATCACATGGGCTACTCAATGTTGATTTCAATGTACTGTTACCCTTACGTGAAGCTAGAGGATTAAGTACATGAAAAAGACTAAAGGGTCAACTATTTTATTGACAGGTGAGGTGTTTAAGATGTGTGAATCATTAAATAAATGCTAAGTTGCACCCTTTAGTTTATAAAATGGTTTAAAAACAGATCAAGCAAGATCATATGGCCAACTGGAGGAGACCAATAATTTTCAGAATATTTGGTTTCACGGGCCTCTGTAATATCAGTATGAAAAGAACCATCAAGGACAAAACAAATTTACAAACATGTTTAATAAGTTTTCTGGGGAAAAAATGGCCCCAAAGGCACCATGCGTCTTTTATTGTTAGATACATTTGTTTGATTACATAGTCCAACCTCTACTTTGAAGTATAAAATTGCAATGCACAATGGTAACAAAGACAACAGTAAACCACCTTAAACCAAAAAAAACAAAAACAAAAAAAAACTGCCCACACCATTCAGAATATGATACATTAGATATCTCATTATTAATTATCAATATCAGCACAATCACACATTATTTTCAGTGAAGCATATGGCAGACACTGAAAGTCAAAAGACAACAGAATCAAAACAAAACATTAATCTTGATAATGGCGGAAAAAAAATGTCTGTATAAAAGATAATTTGAGAAAACCTGCTAGAGGAGGAGTGTTATTGTATCTAGCTTGTGAAATACGACATTCAAAGCCAGGTGCAATTATTCCACCATACTTATAGCACAATTGTCCAGTGAACCACACAGAGTAGACACTTGTCTAGCAGGATCCATGGGACGACAGTTTCTCCCGTCTCTAATATGAGTCCTGCAATACTTTTAACATCTCCATCACAATGGAAAATGATCAATACATCTCCAATACCCCACCCTGCCCTCCCGCTATTTCGTTTCCAACCCTATAAATAACAATCAATGGTCATACTCCACAGCACAGAGACAATAGCTCTCATTCAAGACAATTATTTAGTTTGATTTCAAAATTATTTCATGTGTAATGTCAGTAAAAAAAAAAATTGTCTTAAATATCAAAACTGAACTTTTATCAACAGATGCGGCTTCTCCACACATTAACACGGAGAAGGGTGAAGCAAATGAACCGACTTCACAGCATACAATCTCTTTTTTAAACAAAAGAAACAGTGATTAACTTCTCTCCACTTAAAAAAACCATGGTCTCTGTGCTGAGTTAACTTGATCACAAATATGAACATAAAGTAAGTACCCCCCAAAAAATACTCCTATGTAACACATATTCCTTTAGCATCCGCTGACTCACAGTACAGAAACAATTCATTTTTTCCATTAGGCTACATAACTCAAGGCAGAAAATAAGCACTGCTGTTGCTTCACCACCCCCTTCTTGATCTTTTAAGTGCAACCAAGCACACGTCTTCAAACAGAGAGAAATAACAGGGGATCTCGTAAGGATGGCAAAGCCCTGGCTTTTATTTCAGGCTAGCAATTCGCCATATCCACGCGGTGGCCATTTTCCCTCTGACGACACACTCGGGGTGGGAAGCTAAAATGTCGAACTGCTATGTTATAGGTTGCAAGTCGTGTAAATGTAGAGAATTATACAAATCGCTCATTGATTCCTGATCGATCAGCAACTGAAACGTCAATGTACAGTGAAAATCTGGAGGGACATTGTGCCATATTTCAAGCTAACCCATTAGCTACCGTTACACAACAGCTAATTCAACCGCTTCCTGGCTAACAGTCTATAAGTAAAAGACACTGGATGTAATAAAGCTTGCAATGTGGTGTTAACGGTCTTGCTGTTTCTTGTCCAAGTATGTAAGCTAACCAGATAAATAATGGTATGTTAGCTTAAAATAAAATAACAATCTGATCTTAAATTTTTCACACAATTACTCAGCAATTTATATTTTAGTGAGCATTATTTCACATAACGTTATTGTCTTATCCAGAACATTTCTCAGGTCAGGTGAAGAGACAGTTAATGTCAACTTTGGCCTACATTGCAAGCTTAATAACATTCGGTGGTAGCTAATGGGTTATTTTAGCTCAAAATATGGCTCGATGTCTCTCTGGGGTTTCACTATTCACTGTCTTCTCAGTTGCAGGTCAATCAGGAAGCAGTGAAATTCACATTAGCCTACATTACAAGCTGAACTACATCGGGTGCATTTTACCTCCAGGCTTAAATAAACGTATCTTAGATTTCTGTAACACAACCAAATGGTACAGTTAGCTAGGAAGTGGTTGAGTGCTAATGTTAGCTGTTGATCAATTGCTAAGTGGTGAAAATTATTAGCCTACATTGCAAGCTTGATTCCATCCAATGCCATTTACTTACAGGCTTAGTGTTAAATAAATGTGTCAATGATGTATGTTTCAGACTTAATTTACACATTTACCATAGTATCATGTAACATTATAAATAGTACTCTTAGCCAGGAAGTGGTTGACAACTAACATTAGCTGCTGTCTCACAGTAGTTAGGGTTATCAAATGATATATAATATCACTATCCATTGTCTTTTTAGCTACTGAATAAAAAGTGGAAAGTTGTGAAATTAAAGTTAGCCTACATTGGCTGAATGCTAACATTAGCTGTTGTCTCATGTCCCTCCAGATTTTCACTATCTGTTGTCTTTTCAGTTGCTGATCAGTGGGGGAGCAGTGAAATGATAGCGATTTGTCAGATTCCTTTTTGTTTATACGACCTATAACCTGGAACACGGCAACACAACATTTGAGCTTCCCACCCTGAGTGTAACATGAGAGGAAAATGCCACAGCGTGAATATGGTGAACGGTACAAAGCATCCTTAGTGTCACAAGTCAGTTATAGATAGATGCTTGTAAGACCTGATTTTTAAATTGTGTAATAAAACATTTTTTAAAAAAGCAGAACCTAAATAGTACGGTAACACAATAAACCTTCTCCCTGTACACTTGGACTGTAAAACTTGGGACGATTTTGTTTGTAAAACAACAGGCTACATGAAAATTAGTTATCCCATCCCATTCCTCTGTGTGCCGGAATACAAAAACTGCCTCTCAAGATGCAGCTCTGAGAGGTTTTTTCCAATTTTTTTTTTTTTTTTTTTTGACAAAATACACCTGTCTGACTATTTTCTGTTTGTTTAAAAACAAGAGGTAGTAAAAAAAGGCAATCCAAAGTGGCAGGCAATGATATAATCTTTGGAGAAAAGGCACTTTGCTTTCCTAACAAACCTACTGCAACAACACCACTTGGCTCTGGTTTTCCCCCTTCCGTGGTCCTGTTCTCTCATTACTCTTTCCAATCTTATTTACACTTCTCTTATTGCTCAGAGTGTGTTCCCTTGGATACTGTAAGAGTCTTTCCAAAACACATTCTCGTTCCCTCAATAAAACATTTCAAGCTCCATCAATTACCTCGGGAAAGTGACCCACTTCATCTAAAGCATGTTTAAACACATGGAAGATAGCTAGTTGTTCGAAAAATCCGTAATTCTTCAAAATTTCTTTGCGTGTCGGCACGTTGAGATTCGCTCTTTTTTTTTTCCTTGCGAACAAGACTTTTTTTTAAAGCATAAAATGTGTCCATGTTAGTTCGGTCTAGGATTGTTTGAATGTTTTTTTTTCGTTTTTCGTTTTTCCTGGATGGTTGAGCTGGTCGAAGAGAGATTGTGTCACGCTTTTTGTCTGGCTTTTCCAAAACCTCCCTGAAGAGCTGTTAGTCTTTAACAAGTCTGTAGACATGATACTGAGCCCCGTGTTCACTCGTGGAAACCTCGAAAACAAACGCTATACAGAGCAAGGTCTCCTGGGTGTCGCGGTTCGTCACCACCTGAGGGGCAAAGAGAAAATGTCAAGTGAGAAATAAGCAGCCACACACTCTGTTTAGAAATACTGCAATGACAATTGATAATTTCCTCATTTGTTAAAAGAATCATTTGGCATTTTGGAAATGCTTATTAGCTTTTTTGCTGAGAGTTAGATGAGAAAATCTATACCCTCTCACATCTGTATTGTAAATGTGAACCTACTTGCTCTATTTGTGGTATGGTCATGCTGGATTTGCATAAAAAAATTGTTTACCGATGATCACAGTATTTTATTATTGAAATTAAGACTTTCAGTTTGCTGGATTGGACTCAGTCATAGGTCTATCAAACCATACTTCAAATGGTTGATATTAATGGGACACTTTCGGAGTCAAGAATCATGGGATGTGGAGTGCCACAGGGTAGTTTCCTGGGTCCTCTATGATTTTTTCTCTATTCTTTTTTAAAAATTCTTTTTATCATATATTCAAATGCAGCCACATTGTGCAATCTTCTTTATATGCTGACAATTCTGTTTCATTCGTGAAGATACAGAAAGAAGAAAATGTAAGTAGATGGCTAGGAGATTACAGATTATCCCTTCGTTTAAGCAAATGTAAAGTTAGGGAGTTCAGTGTAGTTTAACTGCTAAAGATAGTGTGAACTATTTTGTTTGCATTTTAGGCAGGCTTTTACCAAGTAAAACTTTTAAATGCACTCACCAAGATAATTCAAAGAATTAATATCACAACACCTCAAAAATAAACTACAAAAGGTTTGAAACAGCTAGCCCAGCCCTGTGTAAAGCTTCCTAATGATCACTTTATATCTCAATTGTTTAATCTGTACAAAAAACAGTTAAAAAATTATACATTGTGGATTAATGGGGGTTATATGTTGGGCTAGCTGTTTCCCTGTTTCTAATCTTTGTGCTACGCTAAGCTAAGTAGCTGTAGCTTCATAATTAGCCTGCAGACATGAAAGCGGTACTGAGCATCTCATCTAACTCTTGGCAAATATATTATTGTCCATAAAATGTCAAACTATTCCTTTAACAAGCCGATAAAAACGAGTGTTTGTTACCTGTAGGATAGTGAAGTTTTCAAGAACACTGTTCATCATGTACTTTTCAGGCAAGTGTTTGAGTTTGTGGATAAAGTTGATCATGTACTCGCACATAGGAGAGCGGTGGATCCTGTAAACACACTTTCCTCCCTCCAGGCGGGCGTACTCTGTCTGCAACACACACACACAGAGTCAAAAACACAGAGTGAAAATGAGAGACTGTGTCACTTGTTTTGAGAAGAAGAGAACAACAGAGCGAGTGCACGTTCCTCACCTCTACTTTCTCAACAACCTGCTTGCCAAACGAGCAGACTTTGGTTGAAACAGTGATCGTCATGTTCTCAAGGCTGCTGTACTGGCTGCTGACACCGTAGAAAGAACCAGGGCCGTCCTGCATGCCGCTGCTGTTCAGGTCCGCCTGCAGAGGGCATACATCATGTTAGTGATGATCATCACATACTTGCATGTGAAGTAGTTTCCTCACAGCACACGAATTGTGAGGTTGCAAGAAAAATGTAAGGTACTGTATTTAAACGGTGCAACAACAAACCTGAGACTAGATGTTTGGATGACAACATAATGACTTCTGCATAATGTTAAGAAAACCACTTCTGTGTATCTGCAGTGGTTTTAATATGGGTTGAAATATTTACGTCTACCAGTACGCAATGATGTAAATACTAGAAAAAAGCATGAGTTTTTGTAATAGGATTCTGTTTGTGAGCATTGTTACTGAGTGAAAAGGTTGTACACAAATTAGATTTCACACCTTAATGTATTGGGATTATGTTAAGCATAGACGCACAATAACAACTAATAACTGGTAAATAATAATGATGAGACAAAAACAACCCACCCAGAATTTAACGAGGAAGAAAGCGTTCTGAGGGCCTTTCTCATAAAGCTCTTTGAGGCCGCCCTTCTTCTCAGGGAACTTGTCGTAGATCTGCCGGATGTCCACGGCTTCGAGGAGCGGGTCGCTGTAGGAGGGGTTGGTCTGTCCAATGTGGACAAACAAGTGTTTGCTGTACTGCAGTGGACAGAGACGGAAGAGATAAGGGAGGACATGGTTAACCTTTGCAAAACCTTTGAGAATAAGAAAAGGAGAGTATTAGGAGGTTTTAGTTTTCTCAAATCAGATCCGTACCAAAGACCATGTAAATATTCTCTTGCTCTTGGCCTTTGTTGTACATTAGGTACCAGATAGTTTTATAACATCAGGACAATCCAGACGGGGTCGGAGATGCTGTCCATCACCAAAATCCAAACATTTAAAATTCCATATGATTCAGATACTTTTGTCATAATTTTTCCTATTCTGATATAAAGACTGATTATTTCTTAAATAGGCATGTGATTTTTCAAAATAAAGGTCGTTTTAAGAGAGAGAAAATATTGGAAAATCATATGACACATACTGGCCATTCACAACAAATTTATCACAAAAGAAAATATGAGTACAATTAAATAAAAATGTTTGTGCCAAATAGTCTGATGTTTTACAGTACCAGTATGACAAAAATTCAATAAAATAATCATCTCGTTGTTCTTTTCAGGCTCCTCACAACTTTGTGTTCTAAGGACCATGTGGTGTGTTTTTACGGGGATGTGTACCAAACAAAGATGTTTTCTTCAGTTTGTATAATATGATGTGTAGGCTGGGACATTTCCACAGCACGACAATAATTTATTTAAAGTAGTATTTTGACATGTCGCCCTTGACAAATACTTCCTGTGATCTGAAAATTGCAATAGGCCATGTTGCGAATGCAATAACATTTTCATTAATTGTTCAGCCTTAATGTCTGAAAGAGGGAAGCCTTATTGTAAGTGAGCACTCACGTTGTCTGGGTCTCTCTGGACCTCCATGAAGGCCGAGTATTCAAGCATCCGCAGCTTAGAGGAGGCGATGGTCCGGTCCTGCCACACTGGCACTGCAGTCGCAGTCGGTGCAGGAGGAGGTGCCAGGGACTCGTAACCTGGATCACACACACGCACAAATATTTTTAAAACAGTCTTAAAGCAGTCTATAGATTTGTTTAATTTTTGAAAACTTCTCACAGATTTGAACTTCTTACTTACTTGTTATGGATTGTGGTACCGGACCTGATAGGCTGGGGTATGGGGGCTGTGCAAAAGGTTTGATACTGAAAGACAACGAATGGTTCAATGAGAAAATGACTCTACTTGACGGGGTCAGTGTCAAATGTTTGAGGCACATGAGTCCTACTGTTTGTATTTCTGTTAAATGTCTTTTATTGTGAAAATCTGTTAGTCAAAGAGTAAGCATGTGTTGTTGCACCAGCTAGGCGTAAGTCCACCTGCTTCATTGGTTCTTTCTGATGCAAAATAGCATCAATTAATTATGCTTTTACTGACAAATTGATTAAAACATTTATAGATTTCAAAATTTAGCTTTTTTTTTTAGAATTTAGAAGTCTTTTAGTATTTATCTTCTTTGTTCCTTTTCTCTCAATTAAATTTGAAGCAGTTAATTTGCCTGGTGGTGGTTGACATCAGTGCAGGAAACATACAGTACAATACAGTGTAGAAGAAGAGTTAGTGCTGCTTTGTGCTCACAGTTGCACCTCGGCTAGGGGGAACTTACGCATGGCTGGTGCGGCCAAACCCAGGAGTCCTTCCCGGGTTGAGATCTAGAACCAGCCTGGTGTGCAAAAACGTGATCCGTTAAACATGCCCTACAGTACCCACCTGACCCACCCTCACTCATTAATGTATTTACTCATCTTATGCACCAGTGTCCCTCTATTTAGAGCCCAAATACACCCTGATGTCATCCCACAAACATCTTGTGGGTTCAGTAGAGGGGTTTACTTACTCCTGAGAGGGTCCAGGCTGTCCTGGGATAGCAGGCCAGAACTAGTGAGGAACAAAACATTGTAGTATTAATCAATTTTGTTTAGATAAAATCCAATTTTAACGGCTGAAAACTACAACAGATTGTGCAGATGTGTTGTAAATGCAGAGAAAATGAGTGTTGGGCTCACTCTGGCTGGTTGGTAGGGGGCAGGAGGCAGTGGTGGAAGATGATTTTTTATCATACTCGGGGAGACGATCTGTGCAGACGACAGCGCTGCCATGTTCTGCAAGGCTTTGTCTTTAGACGCCTGATCCTGCAGATTGAAACAGAGCGGTGACAGGAGTCAACCACAAGGTGGCACCATAACATAAACATGAACTACTGCTGCATTACAGTACAGAGCAGAATATACTGTAGATCACTGGTTCCCAGCCCTTTTCCTTAAGGGCCCTCTTATCATTGAGTGAACTGACGACCCCTGACGTATTTTATGGATATTTAATATTATATTCAATCCATAACAATAACTATAAGTGTTTGTGTAAAATGAGCAATTTGGATGAATTTTCAGCAGATAATTTCCTGGGAATATTACATCAGAGAGGAGCTGTCCTGATATTTTTTTTAGGAATTATTTATAGAGGTTTTTTTTGACAAATTCAGTCCTTTCTTCTCTCTGATGCATGGTCATTGTTCTATTAGTTCTTCAGTTGTTTTAACTGTTCATTTCTAAAGCAGTATGAGTCTGTTAGCAGACAGTGAAGACTCTAAAGCTTGTACTCAGGTCTTCACCGTGCCCTCATCCTGTCAGATTTATTGTAAGTTTCTATCATAAATAATGATTTAAACTTTAAAAAATTTTCATTTAAGTCATTTTAAGTCATTTAGCTTCCTTCACAGAAATGAACAGAATGCTGAGATGTAGGCCTACTGTATATCTTTAAAAAAAAAAAAAAGTTTTCTTATTTACAATTAAGAAGCTTTGGGGACCCCTGGTGGGGTTCGGGACCCCCGGGTTGGGAACCAGTGCTGTGGACTTCCACACTATATTGCATTTATTTCTAATTGCTTGATACATAAAAAAAAAACAACCAACATCTGAATTCTAAAATTAACATATTTAGCTCTCAAGGAGAGCTTCATAAAGTTAGGATAAGCTTGACATGAGTCAATAAATACACTGTTCTGTAACTGTAACTGTTCTGATCATTCCTAATAAAGTGAACATTTTTTGTAAGAGCAGCTTGACAGACTGAAGCAAAGAGAAGAACAGAGAAGATGAAGCAGCGTTGCTCCAGCGATGGTATTTAAGCTTGGTCAGTGTATTATTGGGATCACCACAGGAAAAAGAGAATAAAGAGAGTGCATTGGTTTGGGTCCATGTGGGACTGAACAGCGTAAATTAACAAATTCAAGTTTTACTATGCAGATGAAAGCAGTACTATGTAAGTGAAACAGGTAGCAAATGACAAAACCAACCAATTCATGTCCATAGTGCATGATACATTTTTTTATGACTTACAAACACATCAGCCCTTTTATTTCAATAAACCAAACAAAATTTTGAATGCATCCTCTTGCTCTTTTTTCACTTGAAGCTAATTGAGCGGTGACTTTGCAATTAAAGGAAAGCAAGACCCCAAATCAGACAGCGACACCTTATGCAAAGCAAGCAAGACTTTGGCTTTTGGCAGAGGCTGAGGGGATTACGCTACATCAGGCAGGAGGTGCAGCAGCAGCACTACTGTGTTCAAAGCATGGCTGTTTCCTAAGCATTGCTTCATTACAGCGTAGCAATGGGACAGGACGCCATGCCAGCAGAGGGCCGTAGCAGGGGGACAGCGCACTGGTGGTGCCAAACAAAGGCGGGGGCGGGGAGGGAAGCATATTGCACAAGTCAGATTCACTTACCAAATTCATCGCCTGAATCAAAAAAGAGAGAAACCATTAGTACTGTGCACTTCTAAATGATGCGTTAGGTTGACATAGTGTTTGACTGTGCATTTAAATTCAGGTTTGACTTCTGTTTATATGCTGTAGACATGGTGTGCAATAACTCAAAATTACATGGCTGCACAATATGGTAAAAAAAAAAAATCATATTGCAATTATTTTTGACAGATATTGTGATTGCGATATGATTTATGTTTAGTGTGAGTGATCATTTTTGCATCACAATTTTTATTTTCAGAACAAGAACAAGATTTGAAGGCCGGGGCATCTCTGCAGCACTACAGTACTTCATTATAATGATACTTTGTCGCACAGTCAAAACTTACATCTTCTGTAAGTTTGATATTGCACTTGACCATATTGGGATTTTCAGTAATATTTTGATTAACTGAGCAACCTTAATTCCATGTTTATCTAAACACATCATGACTGGCAGTTTGCTTTAGTTTAGAGGAGACGTGGTTCATTAGGGACTGTATTATCAGAGGAATCCTTAAATATATAATTATCACAATATTTAGACTATTAGGTGACTACTGGGTATAACAATTTGCAAAAAACTTTTAGATTACACTGTAATGCATAAATTTGTGTGTTTTATTTTATTTCATTAGACAGAAGTTAAAGATTGAAATAATAGCATTATGAATTAAAATCATGTCTGAAAACTATAAAACAAAGTGTACGTTTTTTAATTCCCCTAAAAAAATATACACTGTATAACTGAGCACATCTGCACTGTGTAACAATCCAAGGAGCATTTCCCTGCTGGAAGACAAACAGAGAGGAAACATGACGCTCGGAGGGTTATTGCAGCACAAGTCTACAGTGTATTGCGTCAAATGTACAGGTGGTGCTACAGTGTGCAGCCATTTAGCACCCACAGTTTTACGTCATGTTTGTTCAGCTGATGCTACAATTTCACTTTACTCCCCAGAGGAAGGAGCTGCTCTTTGGAAACGAGTTTGTTGAGAGTATTTCTCTTTGACAAATAAACACTTCATAAAGGTTTGATTGATAAAACACTCGGACAAGATGTTTGTACGGCTACAACTCCATTTTCAGTTCATGAGTTGATTTTTAACAATTAAAAACCAAAAGGGAAAAAGTTAAAAGTAAGAATGGCATTAAAATATTTCTTCAAGAGGTGCCAAAGCTACTATCCAACAAAGGTGAAGTCACTGAGCATAAAACCCCAAATGACTGAAATAAACTACATGTTGAGTGAACAGCTGAAATGTTGCTGAAAGGTTTTTGTGAATGTGTTTAAGAAATGTACATGAATATGAGGTGATTTCTTTCCTAATCACTTTGCAACCAAAATGTGTCAAGTCAAACATGTCTTGTAGTGTGAAGGAGACAAAATATAGACGCTTGTATGTTGAAAAAAATTAATCACAGAAAGAATTGAAGAAAACGTGATTAATCCCTTGAAGCAGAGAGGATACAAGTCACCACACAGCATATTAAAGCTTGATTTTATGTCATCATCAGGGTTCAGCATTAATGTGTTTTTCACTTGCCTGCTCAGGCAAGTTGGTCACAAATCAACTTGACTGGGGTGAATTTTTACTTGCCCCTATATAATAATTGTTATATTTAATTCTTATGTGCATAAATTCATCAGAAGAAGGGTGCAGTGTTTCACAGATGCGAAGCACCAAATATTCTTGCATATCTAAAATAGTACAACCCAAAAGTTGGACTTGTTAACTGTGAAACAATGCATTTAATTCTTTTTTTTACCATTTGTCTGATCAGGCCAGTGAGATACTAGATTTACTAGCTTAACATGGCACTTTACGTGCCCCGAGCAAGCAGCACCTTGATTATACTGCCACCTGTTGGTCCATTTTTAGAGCAAACTTTCCAGAAAATATAGAAAAATACAGAATGCCAATCTAAGATGGTGTATTAGGGTCATTAGGTAAAAGAAAAACAGAGCTGAAAGAGGGGGTAATATTATAGGGGGAAAAAAACTCAGAAGTTCCAAGTTTAAAGTGGTAAATTTAAAAGTAAAACTCACACATTCATGAGAAAAAAAAAACATGAATATTCTTTAGGATTATAGAGTCAGAAATTTGTGAGAAAAACTCTGAGATTTAAGTCATAAATTTCATAAATATCTAGTAATTTTTTCTGTTGAGATTTTATTTATATATAATTTATTATATCCCAGTTTTTTTCTAGTAAATGTAAAAGGTTAATCTCTGATCATTACGCCCCTTCCTCAGCTCCGTTCAAGCCAATGAAACATCTGATATGGTTTAGATCTGCTGACCCCAAACAACACAAACAAAACGCGTTGGGGAAAAAGATGGTAATTCTAAGATCTGCAGACATTTTGGAAACACAAAAGGCTGGGGGGACGATATAATGTGGTGGCTTCGCTCTATGACGTCACCGGTGAAGACTTTTAACGTCTGGACAAACAGGTAAGGGAGAGAAGTTATGGAGAACTCATAAAAAACTTGTATCGCTGAATGCACAAGTTGATTCTTCTCACAATATATTATAAAATCACTTCTTGATGTCAATATTTACAACATGTGAGGAGGTAAGGAGGTTGCTGCATCTGTTTTCTTACACCAGCCACTACAGGGTGAACTGACTTACTTATGACATCAATTGTAAGATGGATAATTTATTTTTAATAGTTTGATTTAAAACAATCTGGAGGATTAGTCTGCATGAAGGGGTTAATTTCAGTTGAAGTTAGCTCTACAGAATCCCACAATATCTTCAGTATTTACACCTGTCTGTCAATAAAAAGCATGAAGGGAGACCAGAGGGACTAGAGGAACTACAAGACGAGTCAGAAGAAGTCATACAATGACACCAACAGTGGAAGATTAATGTTTTTTTTGTCTGTTCGGTTTTTACAAGACACATCACATTAAAGGGACAGACACGTTAAAGACACTAAAGGTATGAGAGTAGAGAGAGTTTTAGGGGAAGAAGAAGTCTCAGAGGAGTAAAGTGTGCTGCAGAAGCATGGCCGCCACAGAGGACAGATACAGAGCTGAGTGACATGCAGCTAAATGCTCATTGTAACAGCTTGTGTTGCATTAAGCTTTAGAATCAGCTACTATACTCTAACGATGAAGTGAAGAGGCTAGCTGTACAGTTAGTGCAGCTCTGACATACAGGAGTTAAAAAGCTTTGTCTGTTTGTGCGCTACATGCATGATACAGAAGCAGGACTGTGGTTTCCTGGGGTATATCAGAGAATTAACTCCTTCAGAATATCTTTATTATCTGATTTATTGTTGCCAAGCTTGCATCAACTTATCTCTAGCAGGAACTGGCCTCGCATCAAAGCCAGGACTGATAATACTGTGCACAAATTAGCGGGTTAGTGCAAAGCCAAGCCTTTTCCAGCCCCGCCGAGCCCGCCGTGAAGCGCATACCTTTAGCTTTGACTGGATCTCGCGAGATTTTCTCCGGGCGAGAACCTGCAAGTGGCTAGAAACCTGCACAGAAGAATAGCCAAGAGGAGGGAAGAGGAGGAAAAGGAGACAGGGAGAGAAAAGACAAGGGAAGAAAGAGAGAAGCCGTAACCAAAGAGGAAAGAGACGCCCAGTCAGTGTTGCCAGGAGGCAGGTCTGCGGCACCTACCTTTATACCCGCCTGGTATTCACGAACTTTCTTCCGTGCTAACACCTGTATGTGACTAGACACCTAAAGGGGTGTGAAACAGTTTTTGAGCATAAAAAAGCAACATGCACTCAGATGCGTGCACACACATGCATGTAAGAGTAGATATGTAAACACACATACTTAATACGGAGATAACATTTAAATAGTTTTTTAATAGTTCATGCAAACAAGAAATGTGATTTAAAGGATAAGACTGGTGATATTTTATATTTTTATTACCAACAAATCTCATCAAAAGACCAAAACCATCAATGAACTGTTTCTATGAACATGACCTCTGTTGTTAAACATATAGTCAGCATTGGCACTGAATGTTTGGTGGGTAATTTCTTGTGCTGATAAACTGTAACGGATCGCTGAGGGCGTCTGCTGTAGTGGGAACTTAGTATTATTCTTCAGTTGTTTGTGTCAGGGTGGTTGTTTTGTTTTGCTGTAACATGCAGAATATCGTCCCCCGCGGACCACAGATAAAAATGAGCTTTAGGCTGTATCTGGTGCATGTATTGTGTATTGTCCATGCTAAA
>JAJHUR010119630.1:0-13806 GCA_027495735.1 Lutjanus campechanus
GTAAACGCACCATTCAAAGTGTGCCCGTCCTTCCCGGCTCAACAGACAAAAACCAACAAATAACCATAATGCCAAACATGAGGCTTCAAAATGGTGCTCCACAAACCATTGGGTGAGGTGGTGGTTGGTTCACACATGGCTCTAAAGTACAAATAAACACACCCACACTTCTGGTGTGGATTTTGAGTGAATGCCACTGAAGCGATCCTCAGTTTGCTCTGAGACAGAGAGTCCAAGAGAGAGATGGAGACAGCGATGTAACCGGTGGTCGCTACGTTTTTATAGATTCCCAGCTCACAACCTGTGCACCGTTATTAGCTGGGGGCTACACACCACTGCCCAAAGGCTGATGCCCAGAAGCGTCCTGAACACAGCAGAATATGAGAAAATGATAAAATACAGGCAGAGGGGCAGAGTCTCTGCAGACACAGACACTGCTACACACTCCTACTGGGTCATTCATACATGATTTATTGTCAGGGATCGTTTTCATAGTATATACGTTGTTTTTTTAGGCAAATCCTGCACAGTATGCCTTTAAGCAGTTATATCAAAATGTGTTAATGGTTTTAGATATGAGTGATATGACCAATGTGTGTGTGTGTGTGTGTGTGTGTGTAAATACTCCTTTTTATTATTAACCAGACCTTTTGGGAGAATCAGGGGTTTTGGTACCAAACTGCCTTTCTGCTGCAAAATGTAACACTCACTCTGCCCAATTAGACTTGGCTACCAGATGCAGCATGTTTTACCCGACAGAAGGATAAAGCAACAAAATGTTGCTTCATTGTGTTGGGAGTCTGTTTGGCTTTTATTGCAGCAGGACATGCATGGTGGTGTTTGGCAGTGGTGGGAGGAGTGGGCAGTTCTGTTGGCATTGAGGATTGTCTGCATACCAACAACAAGCTTTCCACCAGTTTGTTAATTTTCCATACCAGTTAACATGGTGACTATATTTAGACGACAGACATGTTACAGCCTGCTCGGCTTTATGGGAGTCGTCTGCACGTTTTGGCCGCTGATCCGACTCAGACGGCATATTACCCCCACCCCATGAGTTTTCAAGCTGTGAAATTCCTGTTATTGTTGGTGCCTCATTGCTCTCTGTGCTCATTGATAAAGATGTCTGGTGTTCAGGCTGATTTTCAGCATTGGCAGTAGTTTATATGGTATGCAGGCAACAGCTTTTCATTTTTTCATGGAGAAAAATGCCTCTGTAAGTCGATGAAAATGTTTTTTAAGATGCACTTTGTCACGTATACTGCAGCAAAGTTTGAACGGAGAGACTAAAACTAGAGATGCCCAAATCAATTGAACGATTGTGCGATATTTATCCGAATTACTGCTTTCTTGACGGCGATCACAGAAAAAATGATGACACAAATATCTTGAGCAACTTCTCAGCTGAGTTGGTGTCACTGTCACATGATCATAAACCAAAAGAAGCACTTTACCCCAACATAATTTGTATATTAATTACTCAACCCGTGTCGCCTTGTGTTACCACCATGTGAGCATAGAATTAATCAAAACACAGTATCCTGACTTTTTTAAGTTGCTTAAAACCACAAAACATCTGTTTTGACAGCAGATATCACTGAAGTTACAATAAACATCACAATCTTATCATCTGTTTCTATAACGACAAGCCTGCTCAGTTTCCCAGCTACACCAATGAAAATGCCCGAAGTCATGGTTGGGATTTCACTTGATGGAGGTGAGAGTGACGGCTTTTAAATCAGTCACTCTTCTTTTTTTCTTTTTTTTAAAGACTCCAGTGTCACACAGAGCGCTTCAGAGTAAAACACAGCATGCATCTGTCTTGTTTGTTCATCACCAACTCTGCATCAACATATTTCAGGCTATGATGGTTACATTTAGTCTGCAGATCACATACGGGCCGAACCGTCCGGACCATGAATCCTTACACCCCTAATTCTCAGTATGTCCCAAAACCTGGCCACTGAAATTATTTCTGGCAGAAAGCCCTGAAGGCAAACTATTACTACACACGTGGTTAAACTCTCTTGTGCATGCGGCTGAGAGCGACAATTGCAACTTGCCCCATTATTTGATGTTTTAAATATAACTGTAATGTAACCGTCATGTCATTCATGCTCATCACATCTCTTTACTGTTAGTGAGGCAGCTGGCTGCTAGTTTGTCACTCGTAGCAGCAGTATGAAGCCTTGTTTTGAGCTGTTTGCCCTGTTAAAGTTGCATTACGTTGTTAATGCAAACTCAACACTTCCTGTATCCGTTTCATATTTAAAAACTCTTTTAGCATTTCAGTAGACAAAAACAATCTCAATTTCTTAGCAAGGCTTTTATTGTGAAAGGTTTGCAGGAACGTGTTGTGAAAACTTAATGACTTGCAATGCCGCTCTCATTCATGGGCTCTTATGTTCCACTTGAGAAAAAATCAGTAAACCAGTCCAGCTTGGCTTAATATCAAAGTACCCAACAAATATTATTACACCAGCTGCTGTAACAAAACAAAAACAAAAAAGACTGGTATCGGTCATATTGGCTTATAGACAATTAACAATCAGGATAGCTGGCAGAGCAGCGTTATCGGGGGCATCCCCAACTGAAACATGGCACAAAAATTCATTCATTTATTGCAGAGTTTTAAGCGCTTAATTTCCCATAAAGCTTTCTGTCATTTTTTTCTTGCGCATTTTTAATACACATTGATGTGTGTTATACCTGAGAGAGAGAATAAAACACCTCGCTCCTGCGTAACAACTGCACTCATGAAGGAGGATAGCCTGTCTGTCCAATTTAGTCCAAGCAGTCCAGTGAAACACACCATTGTAATATAATTGCATCAGGATCTGATGATGATTGAGGCGAGACTCGATTTATAACTCCATGGACTCCGTCTCTTCCCTCTACTTTGAGCTGCTTCTGATCTCACCTAGCTATTACCTGTCAGTCACAGTAATGTGCTGTGGGTATCGAGGCCCATTTTCCAGCTGCTTGCTTTGATGCCCACCAGCAAGTTGTTGTCAGTGCTCTCCGCATACACCATGCACTCTTTTAGAGGGCTAATTTCATGCTTGATGAACTTGAAGAACGGCATTATTGATTGTTGTTTTCTACCTTCTTAATAGTGATGATCATTTGTGACTCAAAAGCAGCAGCGGGACGACAGGGACTCCCTTCCCCTCCTCTTTTCATTAAACGCCCGGCTATTTTATTTTCATGGGTGCTTAAGTTCTGATCAAAACCTTTTAGGGAGGAAAAAGATCTGTGCTTTCTTCTTGCAGCGCTGGCCAGCCCTTTAACATCAAAGTAGTGACCCGGAAAATTTGTGAAAGCGTCCTCTTGGTTAATTTCCTCTCAGAGAGAAAACCTGATCAAGAACAGGGTTGAAAGCTGGGTCAAACTGCAGTGCTGCTCAGTGTGAAAGCTTAGTTGAATCCATGTCGCTCCGTACTGGAGCATTGCATCAACGCAGCACAGAATTCAAACTGCATGTGAAAGGTGTAAAATTACATTATTTGTCTGTCCTGTCTCATCTTGTCCTTCAGCTGGTGGGTGGCGAGTTTGATCTGGAGACAAACTTCATCATCCAGGATGCAGAAAGCATCGGCTGCATGGTGGAGCTGCTGGAGCACTGCAACGTCACCTGTCAGGCTGAAATCTGGAGCATGTTCACCGCCATCCTGCGAAAAAGTGTCCGAAACCTGCAAACGAGCACCGAGGTGGGCCTCATCCAGCAGGTGCTGCTCAAAATGAGCTCAGTGGAGGACATGATCGCAGGTATGACGATGCTTGCAGGCCTGTTTTTGCTCAGTAGCATGATAGTAGGGATGAGCAAGGATATCATTATTTACATCTGTTGAACTAACTAAATGATCTGTATTTGTATCCATGCTGTCAGTGGGCGGGGCTTAAAACAGACACTGTTCATTTAAGCCTTATATGGGTTGATGATGAAGTTGCTATATTTATTATTTATCAGAAAACTATTTACAGAACAGCCCGAGAATCTAGCTTCAGATCAATGTTTTTGATCACAAGAGTTAGAGAACTATCACAGAACAAGTTTTTTTCTTTAATATAAAAGTTGCTATATTTATTGTTTATCAGCAAACTACAGAACAGACTTAGAATTGAGCTTTGAGGCACTGTAAGAGTCAAGGTTGAGAAAATACGTGGCTGAAACATGTATCTTTTGTGGATAATGTACTTAAATCAGTGTAAAATGTGTCAGTATTTGCACTTATGATGAAGGAAAATCCTCACTGGGTAGTTAATACTGCATGTGTTGTGTTCATTTATTCATTGAATTTCATTCATTCAAGTAGTTGATTTAAAAACTTGTTCTGTAATAGTTCTGCTGTGATCAAAAGTATTGATCTGAAGTTCAATTTCGAGGCTCTTGAAAAAGTTTTCTATTAGATGATAAATACAGCAACTTCTTTTGCCCACTTTGATTATGCATATTGACACATTTTACTCATTAAACTTGCATCATCTGTACTGGATACTCACTCTACTAAGTGGCAGTTATATGTATGTTTATTATCATAATGTTGTCATGTTAATGTCCTGCACGTTCTCTGTACATAGGTTATGTCTTCTTGGTTTTAGTTTTCAGTCAGGCAACAAAACCGTCTGTTTGTATCTTTTAATAGATCTTTATTTTTTTTTTTTACAATAATGGAAAAAGCTCATTCCCATTTGCAAGCCCCACTTTTAGGAATCCAGGTGACTTCTCCGAATGCACCAAAGGTTTTCAATAACATGATGAAACAAATTGTACCTTGGAAACTTCAAACTGTAAAAATGTTTCATTTTCCCGGTAGGGTTGTCTGTGTTGTGAGAAATTCACACAAGGGCGAGACAGTCGAGGAAGGCAGAATTTAATACTGACTTTAAACAAATCGAAAATGTCAAAGCAATGAAAGAGCCGTAAATCAGAGAGAAATATTTGGAATGTGCTTTTTTGAATTTGGTTGAACAACTGTTCAATTATTGTCATTTTTGTCAGTGATCAAATCGATTCAAACATTTATTCGAGACATGAATTAAAACAATCACGCTGGCTTGGTTCTGACTGCAGGCAAATGAGATTTGTTTCTCAAATCAGATCTTTAAGTCGGACTGTCTGCACTGGTTGCAACTAACGACTATTTTCATAGTCGATTAATCGGTCGTTCATTTTCTTGATTAATTGATTAATAGTTGTTTGCCTACAAAATGTCAGAAAATGGTGAAAAATGTCGATCAGAGCCCAAGATGATGTCCTTAAATGTTTTGTTTTGTCCACAACCCAACGATACTCAGTTTACTGTCAGACAGGAGTAAAGAAACCAGAAAATATTCACATTTAAGAAGCTGGAATCAGAGAATTCAGATTTTTTTCTTTAAATATTATACAAACCAAATAATGGATTATCAAAATAGTTGGGGATTAATTTTATAATTGATTAATAATTGATTAATGCAGCTCTTGTAACTATGTACACTGGTGATGACACAGCTTTGCAACATGAAAGCATAAGAAATAGAAATCCATCGTCTCACCCTCCAAACAATTGCACCGTCGTGTCATGGTGCTGGACTCCTCTGTCGTACCAGGCAGACTCTGTGCTTTCCTTCAAACCGCTCTGTTAAGAGCAGAATAGCTTCTGCACAGCCGCTCTGATGCATCTCTGTCACTCTGGATTCGACGTTGTTGTTGTGTTTCGACACTTGAGCAGCCAGAGCATCTGTACTGAGACACATCTGATTGGAATCGTATTTAAAACCACCTCCAAATGTGACCAGAATCTGATCTGCAAATACTGCTTTTTGTGTTGTTCTTTTTTTTTTTTGCTGTCCGGACTTTCTAAAACGTAATTTGGATATGCTGAAGAATAAATTGTGGATTTTAGTCTGCATGAGGCGATAGACACAGTAAATGTGATTAAAACAGTAGTACTGTCCCAGGGTTTCTCCAGGTCCTTAAAAGTCCAGTCATCTGAACTTTAAACCTTAACATGTCTTCAAATCTATATGTAATTTTGGCAAGTCTTAAAATGATGAAGTTAACGTTTCTTTTATAAAGCTGGATTTAATTTAAGTCTCGCTTTTAATTTATATATTAATTGATGGAGAAATAGCTTTTAAATTGAATTCATGGTGGTCTTAAAAAGGTTTAAAAAAATCTTGAATTCAGTTTGTTGAAACCTGCAGAAAACCTGTGTACTTTACAGTTTATAGCAGGTAAATCTTTCCTTTACAAGAATAGAACTCTTTTACATAGTGGAACCTGAATATTTCAGATATATTTAATATGTCCTGCTTCACAGCGAGGCCTCAGGGTGTTCTTTTGAAAAATGTTGGACACATTACTGTGAGATTGTGTTCAGGTATTCATTTACTTAGTGATTAGAAATAATCCAGAGGTTAATTGCGGTGTAGTGCACACTGTGTACTTACCTCCTGTACTTCTGTCAAACACCACAATCGGGTCAAAATTTCTCCTTGACCAACACATTATTGATTAACAAGGTGGAGTATCTCAAATGAATTGGATGTGGTTTTTGATAAAGTGTTGTAGTTGGACACTGCAGCCTGTACACGCTGCTAGTTGGGATTTTTTAAAAATTGTTTCCTGTCTTGCTTTTTGATAAATATGAGCCTTTTTGGAATGAGCCCCTCATATCTGTATTCACATCACTGTGTGGTTTGTCTGTGGAAGTCAGTGTCACGCTGATGTTTTGCATCACGCAAACGACATCCATACCTTGTGTAACCTGTAAATTACGTATGTTTCAGCTGACGAAATCCAAATGCATTCTCCCTGCAGCGTTACTGTGGCCTCTAAGTGTAACAATTTAGATATCACTTTGATTTACAAGTCAGTTTGCATGTAATTGTAGTGGAAGTGTTTCTGTGGTAGATATAATGGAATTTCACAGACAATGAACCCAGTGAGAATGAAGCAGAACTAAAGTGAAACAGTTTTTATTATCTGAGGAGTTGATGCATACGAAAACTTTTCACCACAAGGACCTCCTGTGCGGTGTAGATGAATTTTAATATCTGTAAAATACCTGTCTTCTTCTTGCTGTGTGCTGGTTTGGTGATGCATACGTCCTGTCTCTCCTTTTAAGACTTGCTGGTGGACATGTTGGGAGTGCTGGCCAGCTACAGCATCACAGTGAAGGAGCTGAAGCTGCTCTTCAGCATGCTGCGGGGGGAAGGAGGCCTCTGGGTAAGTGGTAGCAGAGACCAGTAGAAGTGTGTTTTTTGTGTTCTTGTGTGTGGTTTGACTCGAGTCGCCTCCAGAGAGCCTTCACACTGATATGTTTGGGCCTTGTTGTGTAATTGACTAACTGCGGGATGAGGTAACTGACAGCGTATCGACTGCAGTCCCAGAGAAAGCCTCGACTGTGACTTGTCCTTACTCTTTTCTTCACCTGTGCAGCCGAAGCATGCGGTCAAAATGTTGTCGGTGCTGAATCAGATGCCCCAGAGACACGGTCCAGATGCCTTCTTCAACTTCCCCGGTCGCAGTGCAGCAGTAAGCTCTCACACGTTTCCATTCTGCAGTGGATTTTAAATTGTTTTATTTGTGCATTTTTATGGAGCCCTGCAGGTTATTAGAGTCAAACAACTGATAATTCATGCGCACAAATGAACAAAACAAACAATCCCATATACTGTACAGCAGGGGGGTACATTTGTTTAAAGGCCAGAATTTTTCTTAAGTAGACCCAGCATTCATTTAGGCCTAATTAGCCTATTATTGTTTAATATTTTTAATTTATTTCAAAATTAATGTTATTTTCATTCTCCAATATCAGTGGGAACAGACTCCTAAAAACATGGGGAATCCATAATGACAACTAGATACTTAGTTCACTGAGGAATGATGGTTAAAGTCTGTAATTCAGGAAACACAATTACAGAATGCAGTCGTGACTGGTGGGAAATATTAATCAACTTTAACAGTTTTTTATGCTGTTATGCAGTTGTACTGTTATTGTGCATGTGGCACCTGTAGTTAAAGGTGGTAACAGGAAATGCAGTTTAATGCTGCAGGTCACTGAATTCTGGGGAGCAGCAAAACAAACAGTGGTCAATTTTATAAAGTCAGGTATTAAGGTATTTTTCCATCCTTCTATGAGCAGTAGAAGTTTACACGTCTGCAAATTTACTTACAGCTTACAGCAATTTTATCTCTAGGTTATTGGTTTAAAATTAACATGAAATAATTTTGCTAATATAGGTGGTGTTAGCTAGCAAATGAGATGTTATCATGGCTGCAAGATCAGTGGAAAGTTGTAACCCTGAGTTACAATTGCCATTTGGCCCAATGTAAGCACCTTGTTTGTCTTTGCTGGCATACTTTTCTGTTATAAAATGATCATGTTTTACTCAATTTCAATGCAAAATTACTTTTAACTCAATAAAAATGATTAAAATGAGGTTATCACTACAATAGTAGTCTAGTCTTCTGCAGAAATATAAATAAACCTTTGCTTTGATTACATACGATGCCTGACATCAAACAGAATTTGAACTATAGATGGGCTACAAAACATCTTACTCCTAACTGTACTACAGCAGTAACATGATTACTTTGAGTTGTGCTTTTATCTGAGATACACCGGGTTAATGTCACTCATTCTTGAGTGGCACAGTTGCCCCTAACCACTGTTGCAACTGTACCCACAAAGGGGACAAATGTAAAACACAGACTTCCTGCACTGAATTGTATATTATAGTCTTTATCAGTGAAAATATACCAATTGTGTTATTAATTAATGCACATATATATGTTTCTTGTCTCAAAAGATGACTAGTGTATTTTCAAGTAGTCTGTGAGTTGTGAAGGAAAAGGGAAAAAAAAAGTTACAGTTGCCCCCGGTCTCCCCTACTCCTGGATCGCTCCACTATCCACTCTGCGCAGCTGTTTAGGAAAGGAGGTCATCTCCGTAAAATCCAATCAGGATAGAGGCGCAGCAATGTGTGTCCTCCCCAACTCCACCTGCTCATTAAAAAATGGTCACTTCAGGTTCCAAAACACGGTAAAAATGGTAGTCCACAAACCTGTAGTTGATTTCACATTCTGTCACGTTTACACTTCATTCAGGGTCAAGTTTACTCCTACATTGTGTCGCTTTTACAGTACCGTAACTAGCACTAGTAGAGGCAGTGCAGTAGATTCTTAAACAGTTCTTGACACTGTGTGTTTGTGTCTTTTGCCCTGTTTTTTTTTCCCCCAGGCCATTGCTTTACCTCCTATTGCCAAGTGGCCTTATCAAAATGGGTTTACGTTCAACACCTGGTTCAGAATGGATCCCTTGAATAACATCAACGTCGACAAGGACAAACCATATCTCTACTGGTGAGTGCACAGTTGTATACGTTTGTGCTCCATGTTTCCACTGTCCTCAGCGCTCTCCTCGCTGTCTCACAGGTACTTTAAGTCTACATTATGACACCAGAGAGGAGAGAATTACACTTTCCAGTTTTTCATCAATCTAATTGCTTTAGCTTTGTATTAGAAATCATTCCCCCTCTGCAGAGACCTATAAAGCAACCAGCAGCTTTATTGACAAAGCAATATGCTGTCTGATAGTCTGTGACCTACAGTGATTTTCCCGTCTAAGCAGATTATGATTGCAACTTGTTTTTTCAAGGTTAAACTAGTTGTACTATTTTTCACCCACTAGAAACACTTACATAATGTGGTTTGTGAAAAGGGCTGTTTTTTTTCTCAGCTAGCGTTCGTGAATCATAATGGAGAAAGAGGGGAATTAGGTGAGATTATTGAGATTAAAACCCACGGAAGCATGAACCACAGCGACTGGTACGGGCTGCCACAGAGGTGGACTGCTGCAGTGGGAGGACTGTGGAGGTATTAATTTAGATTTGAATATCTGCCACATAAGGCTCACATACCAGCACATGCAGGGGCTTGTGGGTAATTACTAGAGATGTATTGATCCACCCTTTTCAGTTCCGTTCAGATTTCAATATCTGAATTTAGATTTACTGATACTAAACCAGAACCAGTGCTCTTTTTTTCTTAATATTTATGATTATTTAGTAGTAATAGTAGTAGTAAGTAAGCTGAAACTCAACTTCAATCTGGAAAGCTTGTGTAGCTTGTGTAATGTAATTTGTGTTATGCCATCCTCCAACCAAGGACCCCATACAAGATAGAAAATATACAGTTATTTGAAGTAGCCTGTTTGTAGCCAGATTTATTTTAAATTATGTACAATATCAAATAGAAAATAAAAATAGAAAATAGGTTTAATAAAAGACTTGAACATGATAGACCTATAACACATATTAGTGAAAGAAGTTTTTGTAAATATGTAATGATGCTAAAGGTCTAATCATTAAATAAATGCAGGCTATAATGAATCCTTTGTAAATAAAATAAAATTTATGTCATAATTTAAATGAATGAATCTAAAAGCTTTTCTCGCATCCTTTGGCAGAGTGCCACAGACCCGTTTGAGAACCACTGGGTCTGCATTTGCATAATTCTATTCTATAAATGTTCTATTTTTTATGTTCCAAAATGCAAATGTTAGTATTTGTCATGCGTGTGTAATGTGTTTGTTCAGAACACGGTGGTTTTTGTGCTGGTTTATTGTTACACCATCAGTGAGATGCCTCCCTTCACTGCAGCTGTTTCATACCAAAGGAATTTGAAACATGTTTTCCTTATGTTGCATGCAAATGCAGAGAAGAAGTGAATGAATGCTTTACGCCAGCCATTCCCAAACTTAAGAATGCCACGGCCCAGTCTGAAATCTGAAAAACTTCTGTGGCCTCCCCAAACCTTTAATCACAAATCTGATCAACACATGACACAAATCGTACCAACGAGGAGATATAAGACTCGCTCTGTGTTAATGTGACAGCTCACCAAATACAGTGTAACACCTGTTAAATTAGACCAAATAAATGAAGAAGAACATGTAATTTAAATCCCATTGTTTCGTTTTATTAGTTCTCATCACATTTAAAAAATATATAAATATTTTATGGACATTTCAAACTTATGAAATTGAAACTTTAGAGCACTTTGCGAATCGCTGCTTTATGTAAGCGTCTGGCCGTGATACCGTTGTTGGATTGGATGGGTTCCATCTCTGGTAATTAGTGCTAAAATCAGTAACCCAAAAGTGTTGTGATGTTCAGTTTCTGCTCTATCTGTTTATGAGAGCAGCTTTGGGAGAAAATCACAGAATACAATGGGGCATATAACAGAGACATGGAGGAGAATGAGATGAAAAGGTGGAGTTGGCTGATGGAGAACACTCTTAGTCAGAGATAACAGTTAGTTCACTGTATCATGCGCCGGCTGCCATTGTTTTATTTGGATCACACGTTTCAAATGAAAGAATCGACTCACCTTGGAAGGACATTTTCTGTTGTTGTTTTTTTTTCTGATGTACGACATCAAAAAATTGAAAAAAAGAAATACTGGCTAAGCTAAGTAGTTGTTATTCATGTGGCAGCGATTCCTTACTGACAGAGTCACAAAAAGGCGGAGATATGCCAAGCTAATCCTGTTTATGCATTGCTCCGAGGGCCTCATAGCTCAATGGCCGGGCATGTCAACAACAAAAAAAAGAGAATCGTATCTTCAGACGCCGACCGAGGTTTGCTGCTTTCCACCTGATGTGTAATCACAAGCAGGTTTGTCCACTGGAGCGTCTTGGCGGGCGCAATGGTAGCTGGGTGTGGGGCTTCTATATCTCTGTCTCTGCCCGCACCCCACAATATAAAAGCCTGGCTTCTCTTTATCTGCCTTGACAAAGAGCTCTGTTTGTCTTAGATGATCCCGGTGGGCGGTGGTGGTGTGGGGCTTTGAAGGTGCAACACTGCAAGAGACCTGAAGACTGAGGGAGTGCAGGGAGTACATGTGTCAGCAGTGAGAAAGATGTTCAGTCCAAGCAGAGGGAAGAATAGAGATGTAGTGTGGTGTTGCAGGGTTGTTTATGTGTCTGCAGACCAGAGTGTGAGCTGTGCAGGGTCTGCTCATATTGTATACAGGTGGCATTTCCTCAATGCTGCTGACATTATATATATTTTATCTGTGGAGCCAAGAAGATCAGAGTGGAGGGATTAGACCCTGGGAGCATCACTGAAGTGTGCTCATCAACTATCCCTTTGTAGTTGATACCATGCATGCAAAATGTGCAGTAGCTGCAGTCTCACCCCCTGTTCTGACTGGTTAAGCATAATATCATAATTCTCATAAGAATTTGTAGAATTACCCGTCTATTACTGGTGCAAATTGCTTTGTGTCTGCATAGCACAAGGCATTCAAAAAGTATATTGACCCCAATCTTATTATGTAGAATGAAGACACTATTTCACTTTAAACAGTTAATGGTTTGTACTCTACAAACCACAGTATTGTTAGGGAGGAAATATCCAGCATCAACATTAGTATTATTTTTCAATATTATTTGCAGCACAGTGTTCATTGTCATGTGCAATATCAGGCTTCTATTACAGTTAATGTCATGTTTTAATATAATGTACAATATTACTTTTCATCCTCATGTGCAATAGTATTTTTCTATTATGTTTCATATACAGTTTTTAAAACTGTGTGCCGTATCAGGGGCTATATAATGTTCCTTATCATGTGCAATATTCAGTATCATGGGCTTTATGTGCAATAACATTTTTTTCTATAATGCTTAATGTCATGTTCTAGTACACTGTGCAGTATTACTTTCACTCTCACTATCTTCCATTCTTATGTATTATTACATTCAAATCATATGCTATCCTACATTCATTATCTGGTACAATATAACTTTTTTACTGCCTCTCAATACAGCTGCCAATATCACTTAAAATGTAACTGCCATTACTACTTTTTCTACTTAGCTACTTTTGTACATATCTGCTCTGTTGTTATACTGTTGGGCACTGTTTCTTTGCATTTACTACCTACTTTGTGGCTCTATTGTTGTTATTATGTTATTAGTGTAATTTTGGAGCAATCTGGCACGATAATTTCCTTCGTGATTAATAAAGTTCCACCTTATCTTATCTTATCTTATCTTATCTTATCTTATCTTATCTTATCTTATCTTATCTTATCTTATCTTATCTTATCTTATCTTATCAAACAAATGCTTAAAGATCCCCTCCACTCAAAGATGTGTTCTGTATGTTTACGTCCCCTAAAATGTCTTAACCTTGACTATACTGGCTTGTGTCTGTGCAAAGTTTGTCACTGGAGAGGTGTTTTCACATTCCTCTACTGCAGAGGGGGAGGTGTCTGTGCAAGAGATGCACCGATCCACTTTGTTTCAGTTCGTATTGATGCAGCAAAATTTTAAGTTTTCAAACCAGAGAGTGTTGGTCGGATTGTATCCATCTGCAGCTGCTCATTCTCAACCATCCTCATCAAAACTGAAGAAGTATCCTGTAGCATACACTGCAGAGATCTTACAGAATTGTTACAGGTGATGATAATGTCACGAATGCGGTTTCAAATTTCCGATTATTTACTTTTTGGCTTTGATTCATAATCTTTCAAGAGAGAATCATGATTATTTCCCCCACCTTTAGTATTTAAAGTAGTTAGGGACGGGTGACACGATAAGATTTTTTGATAAATAATCAGCAGTAAAGTGGATATAATGACTAAATGAGTAAAGAAAAATAATATTACAGCTAGAACACTCCAGTAAGTTCAGAAAATTATATCAGTTTATAATAATGCAGCCTTTAAAACCAGGGAACACTCATGCCATATCATAGTATATCAACTTCCAAAATCTAAGATGATATCTATCATATCACCAAAAAAAA
>JAJHUR010119633.1:0-12789 GCA_027495735.1 Lutjanus campechanus
CCAAGATAAGCGACAGCCTCCTGTAGCATCCATATCTTGGGCCATCGCTGCTCTGCTGATGTAGACACTAAATAAACTGGTAGGTTTTAGCAGATGTAATCAGAAAGATGTAGCTGACCTGATGGAGGAAGATAGCCAGAGGCTGCTGGCAGGCTGGACCACACTGCTGGCTTACATTCATTTCAAGGAGGAATAAAACAGTAGTTCCTGTACCATTGCGCCTCTGCCCTCACTACTGTTCTCTCTCAGAGTCTCTGTTTCCTCCTGTTTCAGAGTAAGAGTATATGTATGCATGACCTTGCTTTATTTTAACAACAGCCACCGAAAGAGCTCTCCAATATCAGCTGAAGAAAAAGAAAAAATCACTCCCTTTCTGTAAATACACCAAATTATACTTGAGGTCAGGTCAGAGCAGTTGTGATCTACGAGTTTCATTTTACTTGATTTATCCCGAGACACTAGTCAGACACCTTATAGAAACACTTTCAATGCTTTGCTTTCTTATTGTTACACATTTGTATGAAGGAGCTTTACTGGAAATATGTGGTGTTAAATGCACCTGGACAGCAGTGCACAGTGTACAAGAGGAAAGTGCTTATTCACTCCTCACCCTCGAGGATAGAGGATAGCATCCACATAGCAGAGGTGGCAACAGTGCTGACAATCTTTACTCAAGTAGAACTACAGATATGTGTATAAAAAAATACTCTGGTAAACATAGAAGTACTGATTCAACTTCCTTACTGGTAGTAAAAGTAAAAAAGTACAGACTCTGAAATGTATTCAAAATAGAAAAGTAATTTCTACCACCTGTTTCTGTCCAAAGCAAACTGAACTGCACCTTTCCTCCGCAGTCAAGCCTACCTCTCTGTCTCCTTTGTCTTATTACGTTGTTTATGTCATTTTTGTCTTGTTATGTCTTTATGTCACTTTTGTCTTGTTACATCATTTATGTTGTTTTTATCGATGCGCCTTGTTGTCTTTTACATTGTTTTCATCATAATTTCATTTTCACATTATCTATTGTTACGTTTTGCTGTCTTGTTATGTATTTTACATTGTTTTTGTCTTGTTGCATCATTTACGTTGTTTTCATCTTGTTGTGTCTATTACATAATTTTCATCCTGTAAGTCAATAATTTCTCTAAATACATTAAAACTAAAGTAATGAGTAAAAATGTAAGAAGTCGAAAGTACAGATATTTGTGTTAACATATGGGGAGTAAAAGTAAAAACTAAATAAATAAGTAATCAAAGTACAGATACCTGAAAACTCTACTTAAGTACAGTAACTATTAGTATTTGTATTTGTCTAGTATTTGTCTCTGCCACTTAGTATTCCTGGGCATTTCAAACAAAAAGTATAACCTGTGCCAGTATTGTCCAGCCAAAGCCAGCCATTGGCATAAAGGGCCATATCCACAAAGAATGGATTGCTCCCGCTAATAGCGCCATTGTTTGCTCAGAATTAGCGCACGCAATCTGCCCTGTTTTAGCGCCTGATCCTCAAAAGAATTTGCTCTAATCATATGCCGGCGTTAACACGCCCACAAAGTTTGGCAGCTGAGCGCAATTTGCGCCTCTGCGCAGCGCTGTCCGTGGTTCTGACACAGAGCAGAGCTAACATATAGATAGACTTAACATCTTATCCTGTTAGCTTTCCATTGTTGCAAATATAACCTTTGGTCTGCATTCCACGTTCTCCCGATTCTAACAATCCACAGACAGAAGGGAAACGACAGTGAGCCGAAAGGACAGTGAGTAAGGAGAGAGAGTGTGTGTGAGAGAGAGAGATGCAGAACAGCTGTTTCTATGACTTCATGAAGTTGCCCCATGTAAAAACAAATGTGAGTTAATTTTTAAGATCTCTCCACATTAGTTTACATTCACAAAGATCAGATTATGACCTTAATATGGAGGCTAAAAAGCACTGAAGGCGTCTGACTCTGCAGAACGCGCACTGAGATCATGACGCGCGTCTATTTGCCTTAATGTCTCCACTCCAAACTTGTTTACATTTTGCGTGGAATGAGGACAAGAGGAGTTTTCTCTGCACCCGCAGTACATGTTTGAGGAGACTTAAATGCAATAAAAAAAGAGGTCATGGACGTGAGGATGGAGTGATTATGAAGCTATATCTGAATCAAGGTAAATAAATAAATAAATAAAAAATAAAAACGACCTGCAAGCGTCCTGGTTGACAAGACAATGGTGGCAGAGTCAGACAGAAAAAGAAAACAAAAATTTACAGACCAAGAACTCAAAGTCCTCACTGACGAGGTGCAGAGACATACATCCAAACTCCAGTCTAAAGATCTCACTGCAACAGAGAGTCATTTTGCGTGAGAGAGAGAGCGAGAGAGGGAGAAAGAGAAATTGCGCGGATTTAATACACGGGTCTCACTGGCGTTAAATAGCACCGTTTTACTACCTGTGGCAATTAGCGCTGGTCTTTGTGGATTAGGTGGTATTTGCAACGAGGCTTATTTGCATAGGAAGGGGGCAATTTTGCGCTGAATTTATGAATATTCCCTCATTTACATGCATGCAAATTGGACCGGCACAGCTAGGAGTGGCAGTGCAACTTGTGTTCGGTTTGCGCGCATTTCACCCTTTGCGTATGCTTTGTGGATCGCACGCTATTTTTTTTCTCTAATTTGCACAGGTTTAGCGGTCGCAAAAGCGGTGCAATCCTTTTGAGGATCTGGCCCTTAGTAGCTCAAAATAATGAGAATATTCTAAAAATACTGACTTCTCAAAATGGTGACTTAGATGAGTCATTATTTTGAGATAAAGTAACCTTGCCTCTAAACTGATGATTTTCCAGTGTAACTATGGTATCACAGCTTAACTAGCAAACACATAGCAAGAAATCAAGCTTGATCTAAAGTTGTGGCTATGTGCAGTTTAATAAATTCAAGATCAAAACATCACGGTAATAGCTAACAAGCAAAATGTGTGTATTCATTCAGCTGCAAATGATTTTGATATATGTGATTTGGTGGTTGTGCTGGGAGGGTTTGGGTGCCATAAACAAAATCTTCTTTAGGGCCACCACAATCCCAGGGCCGGCCCTGTGTCCAGCTATAAAATAATCTGGTTTACACTGTTAAAATAAATTGAATTTGCTCACGTTTAATACACCAGAACATTACAATGACACTTATTTTCTAAGTTTGTGTGGCCTCATTTTCTCAGAGGCTCGACTGATAACATTCATTCACTTCTCCCTCCATTATAAGCCACTTAATATTCCATGCAAACCTGGCATTTGGTTTGATTGAGAGGCTGTCCACCAGCGTTAATTGGTCTGTAAACATTTGAGCAGACACTCACTGAGTGTATTGGTGAACGTTAAAGGTAGCTAGCTGTTTCACACAATGCCCCCCTACCCACCCACACCCTTACCCCTACCACTCTCTTTCCACAGGCCTGGCTCTTTAATGTATTTAATTGTCAGAGTAAAAATGTTAATTGCATTTCATTATGTATAATTTATGTAGTTTCAGCCGAGGGATTCTTTAATATCCAACTAATTTGAATGGCATCACCGGGACCAGCTGCTGATTGTGTGGGCACGCTCAGAGTTGATCTGTCAATTAAGGTGCAGGTATGATAGACAGGTTATGTTTTTCACACCTCTCTTCATTTTTAAACTTCTCTCAGAGGTATCCATCAACACACAATGCCGGCTAAAGAAAACTCCATGTAGCTCAGTTTACATTATGTTGTTTGCAGTTTGCTGTCACTCTTATCCAGAGCAATTTACTGTGCTATAATTATTAACTATCAGCCTAATTGTAAATAATGAAGTATTTAAATCAAGCTCTTTATGTTTAGTGTTTGTAAAACTATGCCATTCAAATTTCCACTTCCATATAATTGAGTCCAGCAACAACTATCTTCATATTTTGCAACTATGTGCTTCAAGTGAGTCATGCTGAGAGCCTCATCTTACCATGCAGGCTGTCCATTCCCAATGACTTATACCAGGATGTACTACTAGTGTTGGGCAGGTTACTCGGGAAATGTAATAAGTTACAGTTTACTTATTACTCCTTTAGCAAGTAATAATATTACTTTACTTATTACCTGGTATAAAAAGTAATTAGTTACATTACTTGTCATATAGTTATATATTGTTGGCAGTGTTGTGCTCCAAAGTTGAGCTGCTGATCCGGTGAACTGTTACACCCAGAAAGATTTTGTTGTTAGCTGTCCAGATGTTGGCTGTGATGGAAACAAAGTCTATCTCTCTTTGAGTGTGACCTTCAAAGTAGCTTACATCACCACATATTCTCTCTCAAGGAGCCAAACAAACTCAAAGTAATGACAATATTTCCACCTGTGGAAAGTGCATTTCTGCCTCTACCTCATCCTCCATCCTTCATTTAGCTTTTTGGCTTGAAGCTAGCCCTGACCTGCTGCACATATAACAAAAATACTGAAATTTTTTCATAGTTTATTTACATTTTTTGTAATGTATGTATAATGAGCATACCCATTTGTTATAGACTGCTACTGACTATTTTACCGTAATAAAAAAGAAAGAAAAAAGAATGACGCAGATGGGTTTTCCTTTTCAAGGGCATATATAGCAAATGGCAGTGTTCTAATCTAACATGATTTTTTTGTTTGAACCCAGGTGTATTTCCAAGGTTACAATCTAAAGTGCTCACAAGGGCTTCCTCTCTGCCCAGCACATTGTTGCCTCTGTATGGGCCAGTGTAAGTGCAACTACACTGTGTATATTTACATCCCTGAATTGGAGTCTGTCTATTTCTTGCAATCTTCATATTTTGGTATTAACGTCCACTGCACCCGCCTCACTAGCTTATTTCTGTCTTGAAAGTTTAACCAACAAAATGCATGAATAAAATAACGAGAAATGCCGGCATAAATTCAGATACAAAGAAAGTGTTCTTTAAGCTATTGAAAGTTTTCTCACAAGGCCACAGAGCTGAGTCACCGCTTCACTGCATCCCAGGTCAAAGCAAAAAATAGAAGAACATATAACTGCATAGTATACAGTCTGTGTCAGGGAATTTCCGATCAATATTCTTCATATTTACTTTAAAATATAAATGTTACAAGAGTAACAGGTAACTATATACATGTTCCTTTAATGTTTCGAGCCGTATATCCTCGTAAATCAATACACCGATTTATCCCTTACCACATCTAAACAAACAAATCCCTGGATGAATAATTACTGTATGTATGCTTGTGTGATTTGTGTGTATTTTTTGAAACAATGCATTCCATACTTAATGGATTTTATCCAGCCAAGAAAAGGATGGCTGCCATTTATATGAGTCAATCAGCTGAAAAATGGGGATTTAATCACCAGTTCTTGGTTATTAAAATAATTGCAGTCATTATGTCAAACTTTGCCTCTGTTTCTCCCAACAGCTTACTGCTGTGACCCCGACATTTTAAATTAATCAATCATTGGACATATTTAAGTAGTATTAAATATAATATGTACATAACAACCTATGATACTGCCAGATAGTTTAAATATGGCCATGTTCCATTTTTATAAGTGGGTTTTAGTTATATACAGTAGCCTGTGTGTGCACTCTGTGAAAGAGGGAGAGTCAAGCACACAGATAGTGAGTGAAACCATTAAAAGTCAGCTACAGCTGACAGTATAGCAAGAATAAGCGAAAATGAACAAAGCATGTTGGACTGTAGTTTGGAAGGGGGTGGAGGGGGGTGGGAGATGGGGGTGGGGGGGATGGGCTCCGCTCTTCTTCCTCTTCAAAGGGGCTGGGATACTCTAAAAATATCTCCCCGGCAGCTAATCAGAGAGAGACAGGCGGTAGCAGCAGAGATGTTTGTTGTTGTTAGGCTCTTTTGGCTTCAACAAGCAGTACCATGATGCACTGGGGGAAAGGGCCTGGACACGTCTGAGCGCTTTGATCAATAGGGTTGCAGTCCCTCTGAAATGCAGCCTGGCTGGAGCACCAAAGAGTTTTATATCCACTGATCTGATTGCACTAAGGCAATGGGATACGGAGTGTTCGTATGCAGTAGTAGAGCAGGATCTGCAAACAAATGTAACAGGATGAAGTTTGAGTGGCATTAATTGGCGAGGAGGATGAAAGACTGTGACAATACATTCACGCAGCCCTTCGCCTGGCTGATGAGCCACTGAAGTCTCAGTTACTGTGGGAGGAGCTTAAGGATCAACCATCAGTAACTAGTCTTGGTTCTGGTGTTGCAGTGATCCACAAATTATCAGTAATTATCTCTCAACCAATCAGCTTTGCACTCTGTGCTGCCTCTCTGGCAGGTCATCATCCTCTTGAGTCTGCTTTTCAAGCTTTCCAGTGTTCCAGGCTCACTGAAATTCAGCTATGAAATATGGATTCCTTTTGAAGGAAACAACTGCTGTAACCTTTGTGACTCTCAGTATTTCACAGTCAAGTGCCGGCCTTTTGATTGGTGGTCTTAATCAACTTGGCTTCAGCTACTGCAGAACATGACTGCTTGTATTTTAACTAAAACCAATTGTAGGTCCTATATCATCCAAATATTGAGTTTCTTTTTATAACATCTAAGGCCCAAAATGGTTATTTTGCAGAGGTTTTGACTCCCTGTTGCTCCACATTGTGACCTGAACATGCCATCAGTGGTTGTACATAGGTTAAGGCTACTGACTAATTTTGTTTTTACAACAAAAGTAGTTTGGTATGCTAGTTTCATTGCCTGTTTTTTTTTTTTTTTTTCTGATGTGCACTGGAAGGCTGAGACTGAGGAGAGCAGAGAGAAGGGCATATCACTTGACCACATCAGATTTTTATTTATTTTTTTGTGATCTATGTTGTGCATCTGATTGTTGTTTATATGAAACATTTTATTTTATTTCTTACATCCCATCTTGACCAGGACTCCCTGGCAGAGGAGATCTCAATGGGACCTTCCTGCTTAAATAAAGAATAATTGAATAAAATAAATTTACCTATATTTTAGTACAGGTTGTCACGAGTCAAATGTGTTCTGGGAATTATGCGGTCAGTAAAGCAGAGAATTTATTCCATCTATGCTGCACAACCATTACACTAAAGTGCTTGTAAATTATGATACTTGTAAATGTCCTTTGTTATTTCTCGTTTAGTCTTGTATCGGACAGCACACTTTTCAGGTTTAAGCATGCAAGCAAACAAGACAGCTGTGATTTACTATCAAATAACAGTGCTACTAAGTAATATGCTATATCTGGCAACCGTTTCATATCATTTTGTTATTTTCACTTCTTTACTTATTTTTCCTTTGAAAAACATTTGATTTTTACATCCTCTATATTTTTTTAACTTTGTTTTTTTAGTAATCTACATTCTGGATTTTGTGTTTCATCTGTGGTAAAAGTACTTGAAAACTACAGAAAAATAAACTTTTTCTTGAGATGTTATATATACAGCATATATATGAAAATACACATGGAACCTTGACACTTTTCTGAAGGCCAGAAGTAGCAAGACACATCTTGGACAGTAATCACAGACCCGCTAGGCTGGTAAACATGAGTGTGCAGTGTGCAGGTAGTTGACCTTGCATGATTTCTTAATTCTGAGGTTCAATTCCAGTTTCTTCTCAGCTGCCAACATGATGCATGGCTGTCAACATGCAGACTTTCTGGGGTAGTATTTCTGAAAACCCTGATAAAAATTTAAAAATAACTGACAAAAGCTCAAGAAAAAAAAACAGTGTAAGATGTCAAGGCCATGGCAGAAAACACTTAGGGCAGATCTGGTGCTGTACTCCATATAGCCATCTCCTCTTATGGCCATTAGTATAATTTTCTTTTCCATGACCCTTCTCTTCCCCTCTTTCAGGTTGAATGACACTTTTAAATTGCCACACTGTAAGAGCATCCTTGGGCCAGAAACAAAGGTGAAGGTGTGTGTAGAAAGACACAGAGAGAGCACTTAATATCCTGCATCTTGAGCTGGGTGCAGACTTCCTGAATCCATTAGGGCGAATGGGCTTACTGACTCTTGGAGGAAACCTAAATGTAGTACTGACTTGTCCTTACGCTTTCAGCCTGCTTGGCCTTGGGCGGACTGCAGCTGCAAGTGGATGAAAACAAGAGAAAAACCACTCCGGAGGAGCACAGGCCCCTGGGTTGCCTGGCTTGGCTCCTGCATGTATAGTTTGAGATAGCCAGAGGGTGACAGTGCTCAGACACTGTGGAGACACACCAGAAATCACAGCACTGTCTCACTGCTTCAGTTTATTTATAGTCCTACTGCATAATAAATGCAGTTTGCATTGTGAGGCTTCGCACAAAAGACAAACAGCTGCAAAATATGTGTTTTTAATTTAATATTTTTTAAATGATTTTTAAGGATTAAGCAGATTTTTCTAATGGGTAGTAACACTGTGTATTATGACTATTTTAACTAAGGGTGGTCCAAGAGTATTAAAGAATTTACACACCGGTAACAACACACAGGTAACTTTAATTACTGTGCCTAATTATACCTCTTTTCAGTACTGTATGGGTGGAAAAATACACTTTTATCATTCTCATTGGCAAACAGTGTCCAGTGACCTCATGTAATTGCAGCATAGCTCCACCCACCTTCCACCTGCGCAGAGATACATTCAGCCAGAATAACTGAATACATCTCTGTGAGTGTGTGCAGAGCCCTAAACATATTATACAGTCATTGCTGTTTATTCTGATATAATAAAGGTTTCTTCTGAGTTAAATTAATTTGTCATCAGATGTTAAATTTTATTTTGTTCAGTTATGTCATTAAAATTCAACGACATGTCTGAAAGTCAACTGATATCATGCTCTCTAGATTTTTCCATCTGGGTCGCCCCATGTCCAGCGTCAATAAAGTCCATTAATTAAAGGTAGAATATGCTGGATTTGTTGGTTGCTGTTTGTCAAAGCACCATTCAAAGATGATCCCTCCTCCCCGGCACAATGAGCCGAGACAGAGAGTCTCCCAGATTTTGCATGAATACATCCCAAAGTGAACCTTCAGCCTGTGCTGTGTCCTCTCTGCCAGCTCTGTCTGTCTGTGTGCGTACATATGTGTGTGTAGCTCCCTCTGCAGCTCTCACAGACAGAGAGCAGAGGGGTGGAGAGGTGGAGACAGAGACGTAACCATTGTTTGCTATGTTTTCAGAGAGTCCCAGCCTCACAACCTGCATGCTGTCTTGGCTGGGACTACATACCACGGCTCAAAAGCTGAAGCCCTGAAAATAATAAGAAAACCACACACACATTTATAGTGGGTCATAAGTGATAATTTAGAGGGATTATCTTTATGAGTCTCTGCATTGTCTTTGTTAGGAAAGTTCTGCACAGTATGTCTTTAACATACTGTTTGTCCTTTCTGCAAAAGGGGTTTTAATGGAGTAACTAAATCTAATCCATCTAAAAGAACTTAATGAACTCAAATTTAAAACTACAATATCTGATCCTAAAGTAAACAAAAGGTTACTTTCTCCCCCCCAAAAAAGCATTCTGCTATTACTGCATAGATTTTCTTTTATTACTGGGGGCTTGTACTTCTAGCTTTGTTACAGTCCTTACCAGAAAGTGCTACCCTATTGACAGTAGGCTCACATCTGATGGGCCGTAACAGGTAATTGAAGCGTGAATAGGGGAGATAAGACTGGAAAGTGGCTTGACCTACCACCTGCAGATTGCCACAGACACCAGTGCCTCAAGGTATGTTTTTGTCTGTCTGTGTGAAGTTATCAACAGGTATTGTTTTAATGAGGAGTGCGCCGCTGCGGCACTATGGGAACAGAGATCTTGAGAATGTTTGAGGTGAAAAGTGACTTAAACTTTATAAAATTTACACATACATAAAAGTGAAGAATCCTTGGTGGAAAATCTCAAGTGAAAATGACAATAAGTCAGTAATGAGTCATGGCCAAAAACCAGCTAACCTCTGGCTTAACAATGGCAAAAAAAAAAAAATAATGGAGTCAGTTGTGAGTTAGATCCAAACCGGAGCCTGGACCTTTATCACTTGCCCTAATTTTCAAATCAAACCCTCTCTTCAAGCATCTGCTGATTCATAAGCCAAGAATCCATTAGTTAAGGGCAAGTTCAGCCCTATCTAAAAATACCACTGGAGCTAGTGTAATGAGACTGACTCAGAGTCAGTATTCTCAACCAGAGGCAAATTACATTCAACTCTTTGGTCAGAACAGACAGAAGCAAACACTCTGTCGTGGCTAATTGTAATAATCTAAATTAATTGCCAGCATACAAGACGCCCCTCATTGGTGGGATGAGTGATTATGTCGTAAGTGGGTCTGCCCCGTGGTGCACCAGGCATCCAATCTTTCCCCATCTAATTATATGGGGAGTTATCGTGTCCCTAATGACTTTGCGTGTTGCCTACTCCTTAAGAAGCTCAAGATAAAGGCGAGGACAAAATGATGTAAAGCGCATTATCGTTGGCAATGGACTCCTGGCGGCATTACTTTAAATAGAGCTTGATTCCCTCTTTGTAGCCAGGCTCTTTTGTGAGATATGAGAACAGCGCTAATGAGTGCCCACACTCTTGATTTGGAATATGCCCAGTCTAATTTCTGCACAGGAGGGAAAAGGCAGCTTAACAAACGAGGGGGAAAAAAACTCCTTTTTTCTACTTGATTAGAGTGAGAGGAATTTGTATATGAATGCAAACGTACTGAGGTTGTTAACCACGAGCTGAAGCAGAAGTTTGTGGTAAAAGAAATATTTCATCAAGCTAAAGAAATAGTGTGAATGACTCACCACATAAAAGATGGAAAGGTGTTGGATGTGTGAAATGCTCAATTTCATAAAGAGAAACTGTTTATGGTGTTTTGCCTGATCTCAAGTCATCTGAAGATTTAAAATGAGAAATATCTCTGATGAGACTGTGACCGCTGAGTTTTAGCCAACGCCTTATCAATGTATGTAAGATCCACAATTTTGGTGTATGTTTTTTTCTAAAACACTTCCTCCTGTACTCCAGTGAGAGTTACACTTACAGTTGGAGTTACAGTTCGAGTTTCCCTACTACACTTTATCTATACTGTACAATGAACTCAAAGTGAAGTAATCTTTTACCAAAACACTTTCCTGTTAGGCTGAATGTTAGTGCTAGCTTATTCTTTAGCCTTTAGCCTTAGAAACCAGATCCAGGAAAAGCGAACACATATTTACTTATTAAATGTTTATCAAGTGGACTAAAATATTTAATGCTAAGAAGAGCCCTGACAACCTTGAGGTTAAGGATATCTGTGTGTTGGACCATGCAGCAATTTTATTTAATGTAGTTTTATCCCAACTACCTTTTTAATCCCAATTTACCTGTCTGCTGTGGTGTTTTTAACTCTGTGTAATCCAAATGTTAACACAAACCTGTTAGACTGTTCCAGACGCTGTTGCCCCTCACAAAGACAAAAAGTCCAAGAGCTCACCACAGCCCTGGCTTAATGAATCCATCCTTGAATTGATAAGAGACTGTAGGAAAAAAGACAAAATGAAAGAAAACAGGTTTACATGTATTTTACAAAACCTGGAAAGATGCCATGAAGACTCATCAAGAAGCAATTAAAGAAGCAAGAGCATCCTATTTCTCAAACCTAATTTTAGCAAATCAATCCAATCCCATAATTTTATTTAAGGTTATAGACAAGATCACCACCCCCTCTCCCTCTCACTTTACTGATGCCTCACAAGACATGTTCGAAGAGTTTTTGAATTTCTTTACTAACAGAATCAAGAATATGAGGCAACAATTAACCCCTCAGACCGCATTTTACATGAAAGTAGGGAAATTCTCTGTTATTATACCAATTTTTAACCCATTTTGGAGTTGTTTTTAACTGAAATCTCCCATATGAAATCAGCTACATGCAAGGTTATAAACACAGTTGGATCCATGATTTTATTGATTTGTAACAACTCTTTGGTTAAAGGCATTTTTCACTTTTCTTTTAAACATGCTGTGGTCAAACCTCTTTTAAAGAAATCAAACCTTGATTCTTCCGTTTTTAACAATTTTATGCCAAAAAATTGTTTTGTTTTAGTTTTAGAAAAAGTGGTTTCAGCCTAGCTTGTGCCATAACAATCTCTTTGAGAAATTTCAATCAGGTTTTAAAGCTTTACATAGTACAGAAACTGCCCTCCTCAAGGTAACCAATTACCTTCTTTTAGCAGCCTTCTGATTTTGAGTTGGAGAAAGTTCTGACCCATCCAACAGTTTATATTGCTGATGCAGTCTAACACAGCAGCTAGGCTTCTTAGGTCATCAGGTCTCAGGGGCAGGTAAATCTGTGTGTCGTCCACGTAGCAATGGAAAGACACATTATGGCACTGTATAATATGGCCAAGCAGAGGTATATAGATAGAAAATAAAGTTGGACCAAAAATTGAACCCTGCAGTACACCACAGGCAATCTGAGTTTTAGAAGCTGTGTGATTGCGTACGGTGACCGCAAAGGTTCTATCTAAAAGGAAGAATAAAACCAACTAAGTGCAGTGTCCCTGACGCTAACCCAGGTTCCAAGATGGTCAATTAAAATGGCATGATCTACAGTATCAAAGGCTGCACTTAGGTCTAAAAGATTTAAAACTGCGCTCTCTCCCCTGTCGACATACTGTTCAGTCCACCAAATTCCATTAATCCTCTTGAAAATGGCTTTGGTTCCCTGTCCACAAATGTCACTTCCACTGCCAGAAATCTAGGAGTAATATTTGATTCAGATCTCAGCTTCCAAACACACATCAAAAAAATTGTCCAGTCCTGTTTTCTTTTTTCGTTTTACTCCTCTGAC
>JAJHUR010119634.1:0-10150 GCA_027495735.1 Lutjanus campechanus
CTATGTGGTGCTGAACAAAAAAACTAATTGCAAATGTGAAAAGTGTTGGATGAAAATTACACACAAAGATGCAACAACTTGCAACTTTGCAATACTGAGTGAGCTTTCGTTGCTAACACTTGATGGAAGCAATTAGAGAGTTAAAACCCTGCACTGTAAAACCAATCAAAAGTCTTTAGGGTGTCCCTTCATGTCGGGGTGGTGACATGCAGAAGTCATGTGCTTACAACTAAGGAGAATGGGAGGACAGGATCATGTCTGGCTAGCTGTGGACAGTTGAGTCAGTGCTGGGAAATGGGACAGTGGTGTATCCGGACAATTTTATGTGCATCAACCATGATGATGTGCCTCAAGAAACTGCTGCTCTGTGGGCTTAATGGGCATTCAGATGTGAAGTTAGGCCTGCAACAAACAATGCAGAGGGCTGCATTGGTGTGGCCACTGCTAACATATGAAATTCCATCCAGGAAGTCCAGTTTGAGTAACAGATCCATGAATTTGAAGGCTTCTAAAATGCCATCCATCCATCCGTCCGTCCGTCCGTCCATCCGTCTGTCCATCCATCCATCCATCCATCCATCCATCCATTCATTCCAGACACCATATCCCCAGGAATACTTTCCAAGTCCTCTTGGGGGAACCTGAGGTCTTCCCAGGCCAGATGAGATATGTAATCCCTCTGGTGAGTTCTGGGTCTACCCTGGGGTTTCGTCCCAGTTGGCACATGCCTGGAAAACCTCCAAAGAAAGGTGTCCAGGAGGATGTCCAAGATCCTCACCATATTTCTAAGACTGAGCCCAGCCACCCTACGGAGGAGACTAGTTTTGTCCACTTGTATCAGTGACCTCATTGTTTCTGTCAATACCCAAAGCTTTTGCCCATAGGTGAGGGCTGGAACATAGAAGAACGTAAATTGAAAGTTTAGTCTTCTGGTTCAGCCACTTTTTCACTCTTCAATTTTCAACTTTTAACTGATGATGGCAATTATTTATTTTTTTGTTAGATTTACCACAAGCTAACAGTAGGCTGTCAGTGCAGAACCTTGCCAGAATACAAAGGGCCGGATTAACTAAAGGTTTGCGTGTATTAAAACATGTGCAAACTCATTGCGCAAGCAAAAAAATGTACAAACTGATTTACTAACAGTGCGCGCTAAGGGTTGCGTCTTTCAAAGGTGCAAAATAGCGCATATGCATCCAGTTAGTATGTCTCCTGTAATGAATATGCAATATGGGGCGTTCACACGCAATTTTTCATGTGTTGGGAGGAGAAAATGTAAATATATTAATTTAGCACCCGCAAAGTGATTTATCAAACTTGAAAGCAATTTTGCTCATAGAAACTGCGTCTATATTTAACACGTGTCAAAGGGAGGTGCAAACGGTTTGTATGCGTAATTGCGCACACATGGCGGCGGTTATTGTTGCAAGAAGGAGACATCGAAATGGTCAAAGGCGACACAGAGAACGCATTTTTCACCCTCGTGTGAACATTTTTGGAATGAACGAGGAAACAATTATTAAAACATATCGCCTATCCAGCATTGCCATTTTGGAGCTGTTGGAGTGGATTTGGAGCTTGTGCCCCTGCAGACACTGAGCATATGTACAGAAATCGCAAACACACGCGTTCATTGAATGTGCAGTGCATTTGTGATGCCAAAGGCATCATTACCAACGTTGTGGCAAAATATCCCGGGTCAGTACATGATTCTTTTATTCTGAGAAACAGTTTTCCAAGTTGCGAGATGGCGAGTTTGGAGATGGCTGGCTTGTAAGTGAGTCGATTGGTAAAATCCTTTGTAAAATAATTTATTACATTAAAAACAAGAGCATGTTTCATATTGATTCATATGTTTTTTAAGGTGACAGTGTTCCTCAATGCTGGTCAGAGGCATCTCATCCACTGTGCCCCCACCTGTTTTATTTGCAGATGTTTTATTATACGCTAATTTTTCTTTTGTTCGTCTTCTGATATCTTGATATCTTCGTTTCACTTCATCCACTGTTCGCATCGTTTTACCATCAGCATTTACTTTTTCACAAATTCACATATAGCGTTCCTTTGTGCGACAGTCAGATATTTTTTTTGCTGTAGCTCATTTAAGTGTTTATTTGCTTCATCTACCAACACCTCTAATTCCATAGGGTCGAATTTTACTTTGCGCTTTCTTCTCTCCAAACTTGCCATGCTGCAAGACGCAGCATGAAACATGCAAAACCCTCATTTAAATAGGGCATCAAAATTCTAGATTGCACAAGCAAATTAGTACACACAAATTGGGATCTTAGTAAATCCGGCCCGTAGTGATGTATAGCCAGAGCCCCTCTGCGTTGGAACCTCTGCAGCATCAATGGACTGGCTCCATTCAAGTGAATGACATAAAACAATGGCTGCAGGCATTCTGATGCTTGTCACACACTGCTGGCCAGTGACCTTGCATGTTGCATGTCATACCTCTCTCTCTCCCTGTTTCCTGTCTTCCTCTCCACCTGTCACCATCTGATGAAGGCAAAAAAATGCCCAAAGAATAGACATATATATATGTAAATAAACACTCAATGATTCTACAAAACCCTGGATTAAGTATTATTTTGAAATCCAAGGTCAGTCTTTTAAAAGTAACTTTCTATAATATATGTGCATGAAAACTACAGAATAGTTTAAGGGTTATCATAGTTACTGCTGGATTCTGATGGGATGCAAATTCTGGTCTCCTGCATGAACTCTCAGATGTACTGAACTTCCATCCACCAACATTTTATGCTTCCTTACAAAAAGGCCTTACTACCCTCTGCACTGGCACTGAAACATTGGCACTGCATTGCAGTTTGGAAGTGTGGCACTGCTTTGAAAGGCGCAAAGTGAAGATGCAAAAGGAGCAAGACCCTAAAAGGAGCAATTTCTGGTGTGCGGACCTCTGGTATGTTTTGTACTGCTTTGAAAGGCACCAGTGTCAAAGCTCACCATGTCACAGAAGATACAGTGTAGGACAGAGTTGCAGTGAGGGAGGACACTGATGCTATCCAGTCAGCAAGTGCGTGTGCTTATAAAAGTGTGTGTAATAGAGGTGAAGTGCTTATCCTTCAGAGAACGTAGCAACGTTATTATTCTGTACAGTATTTCAAGACACCAAGTATCAGTGCTTGGCTGCACATGCTGTTAGAATTTGTGACTTTTGCATTAATTTATCACAGTTAGGCTGGAGAGACAAGTAAAGCAATGCTACCTAAGCCACACCATATCACCAAAAGTAGGAAACAGAAAGAGACCAGCACATTTTTTCAGTTGATTATGATTCAGTGGTGGACAAATTGTCATCCAGCATATGTAGCATGATGATATGTTTTCTTCTCTGTTCGCCATGAAAGATTTATTTGTCTGAAACCATTTTGCATCAGGCAGAAAGGAAGTGATCATTTTCTTCCCCACAGGAGATCTCCTGCCTTCCCATGAATGGCTCTTCCTATTGGTTCACCTCAGTGTTATTGGATAACAGCAGAATCCATGTGAGACTGCAACTCGTAAGGTCACATGGAATCATTGTTGCCATGGTGAGTGTGGCCTATGGACTTGAAACATGTATTGAATATCTTTGAGTAACCAAGTAAAACCGTACCCCACCTATGCAAGACAAACCCCTTAAACATATGTGACCCCCTACTGTAACCTTGTCCTAACTCTAACCTCCCAAACCCAAACTCTAGCCTCTGTATGTTATTGTGTTGAATTGTCATAGTTGCCAGACAAGCTCTCTCAGAAATCATAACCTCTAACCTTACCCCTGGTCTGAACTTAATCTAATTTATGATCCCTTCCCCAACTCTAAGTCATCTATCGCCTTGAACAAAGAGTGAACTATAATGGCTTTATTATGCAAAAAACAGGAAAGTCTAAAAATCACAGTAGTCTTGACCAGTAGTAAAGAAGAAGAAACCACACTCTACAGTTACTGAGATACTCCTCTCCTTTTTGGCATTAATCTATCTTGAACCTGAAGGCCTGAAGTGCCTCTATTTCCACTGCTCATCCTGTCACTGAAGGACGTCTGGAATACTTTGCGATTATTATCTTAATAGGCGGCCAGAACTAACAGGAGTGAGGAGAGAGGAGGACCAGTGGCAGGATGGAAGATGGTGAAAGTAATTATTTCTTAAGTTGTGAGAGATAGATTAAGGAGACAGAGGGCAAAGAAATACACTTTCCCTCTCAGCTGCAGGAGAGATTAACTGATGATGTGACAGATGTAACTGGATGCTACCATCACACTGATTCTGGTAGGGTATATGCAAGTATGTTAAAGAACTATAAAAGTATTATTTGTCAAATAATATGAGATCATAACTGACCAAGCATGTCAAATATGGTGAAAATTGAGATATTGGAGAACTGGATACTACATTCAACGATAACGCCATGCTCAGTACAGTGCTTCTCCCACAAGTTGGTGCCTGTTGGAAAAAATTCTGATCATATTCTGTCTTTATAGGGTGTTTATGACAGAAAAATGTATCTGCAGTTTTACAGCCACCCTATTTCTAATGATTATGAAGAGGCTGTTTGGGCCAGTGTGCATCATGCGATGCTGACTGCAGCCACTGAGTCAAAGTTGTCTTACAACCCACAATCAAGCCCACCATTCTCAAGCTGGTTTGTGAGCATAAAAACAAACTAAAACACAAAATATGTGAATGGAAAAATGAAGATTGGTTCAGGATTAAGCGAGTTACGGTCGACTTTGTAGTGAAGTCTGCCTTACTAGTGGACCTTGGATGCTCCAATATGGCAACCATGCAGATGCATGTGCAGATGGAGATGGTGGCGAAGCTAACAAAAGAGGGATTTATTCATCTCGTATGGTGTCGAACTTCAGTGGATCATAATATATCAGGTATGGAATTAATCTGCAGATGCTAGAGTTTGAGATGAAAGAACCAAAATGTGGACTGCAACAGACTAAATAATCTTTGTTTTTAATCTAGCAGTTGTTAATTGACTTGCGGCCCCTACCGGCCAGTTAAGAGGAGTGAGGAATCAGCAGTTGGTGTAAAACAGAGCAGTCAATATAAGAGGTTTTTCAAGATTTTTCAAAAAATGTGAATCACTGCAACTACAAGAGGTCCTTGACCATACAGTCACAAATGTGCACAAAAAATGAGGAGGAGAATTTCTTCAAGTATTGAGGAAAAACTGAAATGTGAACAGTTACAATGCCCTGACAACTGGAGGAACTTGTTGTGCTGATGAAGGTCACGTGATCTCTAGATGACCTTGAGGTGAAACTGTTACTTCACCGACTGCCAAGTCTTTTTTACAGCAGCATCTGTATGGTTACAAAATCTCAGTCTGACATCAAACCTGGCCCTCAAGTATTTGATGGTCTGAATGATTTCAGCTATTCCTCCATGTGCATATGTTCCAGACCTACTCAGAGTGAACAGGCCTGCTGGGTTCTCTCCAGGACTTAGTGTCTGGAGGCTTCAGGCTCCAGCTCTGGCTCTGACTGCTTCTTATATCCTTAAAGAGGAACTGTTGTCTCCTTCCAAAAGCAGAGAGACAGAAGCAGAGAGACAGAGTGAGTAAAAGTGTAGGAGGAGAAGGCAGACGGAGAGAGTTGATATGAGTGGGACGGACAAACAAACAGAATGAGGAAAAGATTCTGCTTCTGACAGAGACTCCCCCCCATTTGCCAGCTCCTATTTGAAGTCAATTCAACAGACTTACTGAGAATTTATTCTCCTCTTTGTACAGCAATTCTATTATGTTCTGCTGAAAGGACCTGTGATTTGGTTTGTTGGCAGAAAGTATTTGGCAAAACTACCTATCTGATATATTGTAAGCATCTGTAGCTCAGGGTGTTGAGCTGTGATGGAGCTGTAGGCAGGTGACTGCAGGTGGAGCTGTGGGTAGTAGCATGGTGACAGACAGCTGAGGAACAGACATGTCATGTGTTAAGTACCCGCCGTTCCTCACATTCTCTCGCTGCCGTGCCAACGACTGGCCGGCGATCAGGTGACCTGCAGTCCTGGCTCACTGGATGGACAACAACATTCACTGTGTTTGACACCTGCTGCTCTGTGCTGCAGGTGAGGCAAGGTGACAGCTGTGGTCAGATGAAACATTTGTAGAAAGACATGCAGTGTTTAAGAAATGGAATATAATATACAAAGTATGTTTCATACTCATAATCACCCGAAAATAAAAACTGTTGTGTTTCTTTACCTCAGAATGAGCTCTTTATAGTGGCAATGTTGAACCACCATGTTTCTACTGTAGCCCAGAACAGACAAACCAAACACTGGCCTTTTGCGTTCTTCATGAATTTTGTGGCAATTGTAGATTCTCCTACACACTTGGAAGGGGCAGCCCATCACTCCCAACGCGGAATACTGCAGCTTGGTCAGTCCCCCTGTGCTTCAAACTACTCTGTAGGTACATCTGTTGGTTTACTTCTGAGTGCGCCTATCCAGCGCCGTGTTTAAATGCGCCATTGAACCATGTCAGGTGACATACAGCAGTATAAAGAGCAAGAAAATCCACATATGGAGGAGGTGCGATGGATTGATGGGCAAAACAAAAGCATAACTTTCACCCAGGAGACAAGGGTTTGTGTCCCATGAGATTAAAAAACAAAAACAAGATGACATAAATCTATTTGAGTTTTTCTTTGCTACAGTCAGCTCAGTGCCTGTTCTTGGTGGGAACAATTGGGTTCATAAAGAGCATGGTCTAGACCAGAGATACTCATTGCGCGGCTCGCGAGCGACATGCAGCTCGTCAAGCTTTAATTGGTGGCTCACATGGTAGTTTGTGACAATATGGTAACACAGCCAATACATTTTTTCAAATGTGCTACATAAACATATAGTGAACACTGCACTACAAAAACACAAACATCTGCATTATACTTCTCCTTTCACCTTAATAATTAAGGTGAAGGGAGAAGTATTAATTAAGGCTTAATTAATGGTGTTTCCTAAAGGGGGCACTGTCAAACCTGGCAACGCAGCCCGCTTACAGCTTTGTTTACAACATCGTCACACTTGATCGCAGTGCACGCTTGCAGCCAGGTTATGTTAGCTCCGCTAGCCAGCGTGAGATGCAGGCACAAAATGGATCGATTTCTAATTAAAAAAACACGGCAAAAAACAACAAAAAAACCAGACGGACAGACACAGTGTTGTAATGAATAATGAGGAAAACGAGTGAGGAAGCAGCAAACGAAAATCAACATGAGGACGCCGGAGAGGGGACGAGCAGGCAAACGTCAGGTGTTCCCAGTAAAAAACGAAAGGTACGAAGCATACAAGATGAGCACAGGAAAATTCAAGAGAAGTGGACAGACAAATTCTTATTTGTTCTTCATGGCACAACATGAAGAAAGTCAAGAACATACATGCCAGTTTCCGCTCATCCCAGTATTAAGGTAAATATGGTCTTAATTGAAAATGTAATGGCTGTGTTGTTTCTTTTTTTGTGGGATGTCCAATTTATATGTGGAAATGCACATTTGCAAAGGTGACTTGGTATGTTGTCGTAAAAGTGGCTCTCTCCTTGATTTTGCTCTGCCAATGTGGCTCTTGTGAAAAAAATAGTGAGAATCACTGGTCTAGACCTACTCTATATAGTCTAACTCACAAGATGCACACTGGTGTAAGGTGTAAGTCCTGTAAGTGGTCACATGCTTCGAGCACTATCACAGCGTCCGCTATTGCAGCATCGCAGCATCCGCTATTGCAGTGTCCACTATCACAGTGAACACTATTACAGCATCCGCTATCTGTTTTCCCTGCAAGTTCCTGGAAAATGAGAACAAACTCCTAGTTGCAACCTCCATGCTGAAAACAGCAAATTAGTGCCTGGGATGCTTCCACAACACTATTTTGCAGCAGCACTGTCTCTGCATCCTCGGCTTTGCTACACCCAAGATGTTTGTTTAAAGAAATGCAGACAAGGCAAGATGATTTTCCTGTAGAGCAAAATGTGCATGTGTGGAGCCAGACCTTTCTCCAGCACTCTGAGCGCTGTGGAGAGAACTGGACCAACTATATCTATAATTATGGCATGCACAGTACCAGCCCTCCACTGGACAAGTCAGTTACCTCTTAACGCTAACAGAATGTGGAATCCACCCCAGCTTAATAGAATGACTTTGAAAATGGCAAATTACTTGCTTTAATGATTTTAACATTTATGTCAGTGACAGATCACAGGCAACGAACTTGGCATTTCATCCATGCAACTGTAGTGAAGTTCAAGCTACAAGCGTAGTTTTTTATGTGGATTTACACAAATGGCATTCTTCAGCCTCAAAATGTATTAGTGCCACCAAATACCAGATTTGGAACCCACATTTCTCCCATATTTCTCTGAAATATGATGACTGTGTTTTGACTGTAGCTGAAGTCAGGGCTGCACAATTTTCAAATTGCGGGAGGTGCAATATTTGGCAAAATGGGTTAAAAAAAACGTTCAAATAAACAAATATCATGAGGCAGAGATGTCCTGTCCTACAAATCAGATTAAACTTAAAAAATCCATCTTCATTTGGTACAGATTCCCGCAAAAATCACACCATAGTAATATTAACATGTTTTTCAATCACACTTAGAATAATTATGTAAAAATCATCATTACCTCTAATATTGCAAATCATATCGCAATTGCAGGATTCCCAGGATGATGTTCTTCTGTTCCCAGGATAGAAAATGTTTTATTTTCTGGAAAAGTATTAATCCTTAGTACACAGGTTCTGATTGCCAGAGATAGTAATGTGGGCAATAATGTTATGGGGGTAGGTCAGGACAGTACCAAGAATAAATAATGCATATGAATGTAAAGCAGGATTTGGCTGGAAATGTTGACTTTAAAGATTGGAACTTTTTTGATATGTAAATCAAACGCATGCTGAGGTGAACTGAGGTAATACGTGAAGCCTTGACATGTCTAACAACACTAACACGAACAACACAATTGTTTTCTCTCTCAGCCGCATGCAGCTTGTCTTTTGTCAGCACATGCTTCACTCTCAAAGAAGGACTATGTTTCTATTCTCACGAGCCAGAGAGACAGAGAAAGAATTGGGGGGAGGGGGGGGGTGACCTTGGTTTCTCAGACTGTGCAGCGGCCCCGCTGCCCACGTGCACTGAGGAGATAAGCAGCAGTGCTGAGGAGCCAACTTGACAAACCCTGATGCTGCCACACAACTCTAAAGCTGGACACAGTCTCTCCACTGCACTCAGATAGGCTGTGCGTATACAGAACACTGTGGGACAGGCTTCTCTGATGCTTCCATTCAACATCTGTCCACCCACACACCCACACACACACACACACACACACACACACACACACACACACACACACACACAGCCCCGTCTTATCTGCCCTATATACTGACTCATTTTAAACCAACTTTAATTACACTTGCATGGTCGTGAATAATGGAGCTTAAAAAGAAGTAGTGACAGTAAATGCACTGGAACTATTTCAGCCTGCCAGGGCTTTGTTTCTTTGTTTGTTCCTTTAACTGACATGACCCTTTATGGAATCTGCAGGTAAACAAACAAACAGTTCTCAGGGCATAATGTAAAGCTTAGAGTGGATGTGTTTACCAGCAGGGAGTGCTCGCTTCTTAAAGCTGCAGCTTAAAAGAAAAGAACAGGCAATCTGTTATGGTGTCAGGTCTTTCTCTTTCACTTGGTGCTCCACTCTAGAGGTAATCTGATTACAGTCCAAGATGGATGGATTTATGGAACCATGGTCTTTGCTACATCTTTTCTTGGAGGCCTAAAATGAGGCTGTTGAAAATGCTAATCCCTCTTTGCCATCCTGCTGGCAAAGGTGAGTAAACAATGATGAGGGTGTAAACAGTAGCAACCATATCTTAAAAACACTGTCAGGATATAGGCATCCTTTGGTGTGTGCACATGCTAGAAAAGCACACCACCCAGCGCCTCACCCTGTGGATTGTTAACAAGTCTGACTGAACAGGAAATCTATCTACTCACCACAAGTCGAAGTCAACTCAAAGTCAAGTCTCAAGTCTACTCTGTAATGAGCGTTCTGTCATCATGTTGTCATGTTTTAACTCAGGTTTTCCTCGAGGCCAGTGATTCCCAAAGTGTGGGTTGGGGCTCACTAGTGGGCC